>PVHY01004116.1:0-57647 GCA_004024945.1 Uropsilus gracilis | reverse complement strand
TAATATAGGAAAGAGCTTGCCATGCTCTCGTTAGTCTATGTAAAATGAAACCAAGGGAAAGGATGTCTCGTTCTCAGTATTAATATCAGTGTTTATAATTATTGTTCTAAATGAATGAAGTATATATAGAATATACTTTTAAATTTTTAATTATTTTATGATAATTCTGTTATTGAAATGATATTCTCTCTTTTTAATTTTAAAAATCTAATTGACTTTATGAATCAGGCAGTGTCCCATCTCACAAGCAGAAAGGTACTGCAAGAAGTCATGAAAATGGGAGACTTTCCTGATTAATTTTATTTTGTATTTTAAGAAAAAAATAATAATCCATTAACACTTTCATCCTCTAAGAGATTCAATTTCTTTTAAAAGTAGTGGACTGGAAGAAATGATACTTTTTGACAACTTTCATTTTCTACTTAGGATGGGGTCCTGATTACTAAGAGCACAAGGGCTAATGTCTTCTTAATTACTAAAAACATGCTGACTTATGTGCCAAAGTTTTTATTTTGAATCTCTTGTATCTGCACTTGTCAAAGATATTTGGACATAATGAATTTTATGAGACATAATGAAAAAAAATATGTGTATGCTCCTTATCAGAAATAGTGAGTATACCTATTCTACATGAGAACAGATGAAACCTATTGATACTGGACAACCCTGGGGGAAATCTGGTAATATTTAGTAATTAAATTAAATTTAAATGTCAAAAGAGATTAAGTTTTTGAAATTCACATTGCTGAAGCAGGTTCAGATCTCAATTTCAAATTTAAATCTTAGTCACTAAGAACTGCATAATACTTTTGACATGTCACCTATTAAGAAACATAAATGTGTGTGCAGGAAAGGGTATTAATATATTGTTAAACATCTAAATAACACAAATACTGACACCTGCTATCTTTATAAAAATGAACCAATTCATTATATGAGAAAATCCATTAGCTAATCATGACTAATCTTCAGGCTACATTAAACTTGTTTAGGATTTATTAATCACTTTATGTATCTAATCTGCATCACAGTATCTGAAAAAGAATGTAAAAGACCTCTGGCTGTTAAAAAAAATTTTTTTGGAAATTCAGAAGTGATTTAGTTCTCATTATCATTCTGCTGGTGTAGAGTACTAATAATAGCACTGAGAAGCATTACTTTTACATTAGCATAATTTTCTTTTTGATGTCACCATTATGGCTTACTTAGGGTGACAAATGGCTGCTGCCCACCATCACACCTGCTACCTTTTCCATGACAGCAAACGGTATTATGCTATTGAGCTCTTAGAAAGGTTAATTTCTGTTTTCTGCAATTATGAATGACATGGTGAGAAGAAGCTATAGATAGCTGAATTACTGTGATTACTGTTTGCAAGGAATTATGCAAATATATATAAAAGCAAAGTTTTTTTGTGAAAAATAAAATTAGGCAAAACTTGATTTAGCCTAGTATTATTAATGTCATAACACAAAGTGTAAATAAGATACCAACATAATAAAACCCGAATCTAAATGTAAAAATTTTATTACGAAGCACAATAGAATGTTGTTAACAACAGCATTTATTGCAGCAAGCGTTGTATTTGGTATCATTGTCAAGATATTATAAAACACATTAAAATCCAACCTTGCATGATATATAATTTTAAAACGCTATTCCATTTTTTCCTAAGATCAACACATACTAATATGTTAGGATCACTTGAGATGCCAAGAGTTATAATACTTGTCATTAAAATTTTAAAAGAAATCTTTGGGTCAGCTAAGCATAAATTTCTGTAAATTTACATTATAGTAATATCAGCAATATCTCAATTATTCATGACATTTAATGGCTAAGTCTTTGTTTTGAGATCAATTTTACTAATATAATAAGTTTCACCATTAAGCCATATTTCACCCATTTTTATATTTGGAACAATTTTAAGTCTTTTTAAAATATAATAAAAAAAAGCCAAACAATCAAATTACTTTGAAGAAAACTAGGGAAGCATTTTCTATATTATTTAATCTTACAGAACTGAATTCATGCTGCTGGCTAAAACTTTGTAAACCTGCTTTGGACATGTGACTATACTATCACCAATTCATTGGTTGATATTTTATAACATTCTAATAAAATTTAAAAATTATATTTTATGATAAATGAAACTATTTTAAAGTTCTAGGAATAGCAATGTTAAATTAAATGATCATGTATATATATATTAATATTTTATATAGATTGCTATATTTATGCATGGCATATCAGGAATATGTTGCATGTGTGAAGCATGTTCTTATGGAATAAATGATTTATAAATATATATATCTATATAGCTCATAATATAATATAGTTTCCAATATTATGCAGCTTCATGTGAAATGAAACTATTGGTTTATATTATTTTTAGCCCCATTAACATTATATGTTTATAGAATACTACTACGAAAAGAAAGAAAATGCCTAAATTTCAATAATACATTTATAAATTTGGTTATTAGAACACTAATATTTAAGATTAACTGTATAATATCTTTTGTGGTTATGAGTGAACAGGTATCTTCCTAGTTATAAAATTAAACAGCATAACCCATTTTAATTTGTAGTAAGGTATGATCATTAGACTAACTGCCATCCATTGGGATGTAAAAGTTAGAATGTTACGACTCCTAAGCTTCTCCTATAAAGATCTTTCACATGTGATCTTCCCGGCTCTTTTACTTTGCCAGCATGCCACTGAAAGGCATAGTGATCTAATAGCAAACCAAGTATTGAGTATGGTAATAATGCCCACTGTTAAAGAATGAATTATTATATCATCAATCAGGAGATACAGGATTGTTATAAATAATAGTACTTTTAATTTTGTAAGAAAATGAAGTAAAGGTCATCAAATTTTTAAACAGTATACATTTGGAGTTATGTGTGTGTGTTTGAATTTATATATGAAAGTGATAGTATGATCTTAACATAGACTAAGAATATATATGCTTTTTTAAAAAGCTAAAATTTTAAAAGTATGCAAGACCATTTTTATTTTCTGTCTATCCTTTTCATATCTTATTTTGAATTTTTTTCAGTCATTGGTTATAATGTTATTATAACTATTCAATTGCTGGTAGACCTTGCTTCATCTCTGTTTTGGAATAAATTTTTCCATAAAATTGTTGATTCACTTTGGTAAAAAATCAAAGGTTTACTCTAGGAATGTAAGTTTGGTTCAATCCTTGAAATATCACGTTATATAAGTCACCAAATTAATGAAGTGTAGTGGAAGTATTATCTGTATATAAATACAGAAAACATATCTTACAAAATTCAGTATTGCTCTATGATCAATTCAACAAGCTAGGGGTGGAAAAAGCTTCTTTCTATTAAAAAGTTACAGTTAATTAATGATAAAAGAATTAGCATCTTTTTTCATAAGATTAGTAACTAACAAATTGAGGGTGTCTTAGCATTCTTGTAAAATCTTATACTGAAATTTATAGCTAGTAAAATATTAGAAGAAAATAAAGGTATACTGAATATAAAAGAAGAAATAAGACCACACAATTCTTAGTTAACATTATTGTTTGCATAAAATCTCCTAGTTTGAGTGAATTAGTAAGTTTGCAAGATTTAAAACCAAATCATATTCCTATACACTACCAACAGACATAATTTGCCATTAAAAAACAGTATCATTTACTATACCACTATAATTGAAGTAAGCAAACATTGAGTCAAATCTGTACACTTAATACTGTGAAATACTGATAAATTAAAGATTTGTTTATTTTATGGAGAGATAAACCGTTAATGCATTGAAAGACTGCCAATTACCCTTAATTCTAATAAAATATTGTAGAATTTTTTTATAGACCACAACGATCTAAATCTACAATTTATATGGAAGAGCAAAGGAATAGGAATAAACAAGATAACTTTTTAAAAATGAAAAGAGAGGATGTACACCATCTGGTTTGAGATCTACTAAAAAGACTGTAATCAACACAGTAAAGATAGTGGACATTGTAAGGGATATACACATATGTATCAATGGAAAAGAGTCAAAAAAAGTTCAGAAATAGATATAAAGAAATATAACCAGCCCCAAAAGGTGTTAAGACATAGTGGTAAAAGTGTCTTTTTATAGTAAATGGTGCCATAAAAATGATTGTCTATATACTAAGAAAATGAGCCCTGAATTTATTTCAAAATTAGCTAAAATTGAATCACAAACCTAATATAATTTTATATAACTTATGGCAGAAAATATAGGAGATGTTAGCCAGAGGAGTCATATGCACATACATATATACATTTATTATATACATGTGGCATTGATTATATAAATATACACACATCTGCATATATATAATGATTATATCTATAATCACTGTCATATATATTATCACTATCCATGAGAGAAAAAATCATAGTAAACTAGGCTATATAAAAATGTAAATACCAGTTTTGTGAAATATACATTAGGAAAATAAAAAAAAGAGAGCAATATTTGTAAATTATAAGAAAGTATTTGTATGCAAACCTTCAAAATACAGCAAGAAAACAAAACAATCTGATTAAAAAGTGCACAAGATATGTAAGTAGGCGCTCCATCAAGGAAAACATGTTAATGGAAAATAAAGGTATGTAAAGATGCTTGAATCTTTAGTCTTTAGAGAAAAGTAAGTTATTACTACAGTGACACACACCACTACATATGTATTGCATAGCTAAACATGGCAATACCATTTGTCACAACACAGATATGAGGACCGCACCACAGAGTGAAACATAATATATAATTTTAAAAATAACTTGAGGACATTTCTAGACGCTGTCATTTTTGTATGGTGATAAAAACCACTTCCTAAAAATTTTGACTATTGATCTATAGTTAGTCACAAAAATGACAGTCAATTCCTTAAGATAGTAGTGAGTGTGTGTATCTTTGTTTAGGGACTATTCTCTCTCTCATTATAAAGTAGGAATTGATATGTTTCCTTAATTACATGTTTTATGTCCATTTGAAAATTACAAGAAACATTATTCAACGAAAGATTTAACCTGAGTATGAAAATTAATTTTAAAAGATCTGGCAGGAATGCTTCACTTTGAAACTTTTTATGCTTTGCTTATAAACTCACAAACCATCAAGAAGACACATACATGCCCAAATTACACTACTTTGGGCAACTCTGTCTCCATTACCATTCTGGATGTGGCCTCAGGCAGCTAAGAACTTTCCTACACTATCCACAAAATCAACACTATTTCCCAAATTAAAATAAAACTAATTAATCCCTAAGTAATTTTGGAAAATTTAACTTCTAATATAAAACCTAAATGAACTCGCTAAGCCATTGCAGAGAGGCAGGAGGTTGTTGACAGTACATCAACCAGGTTAATTAAAAACAAATAGTCAAACAGAAAATTTGGCTTGATTCACTGATTGCTCAGATAATAACACATCCTTAACATATGACACAGTCAAGTTTTCATTCACCATGAGAATTTATTATAATATTCAGTTTTATACAACTAATGTATGCAAGTCAGGAAATAAAAACTGCCAACTTATTTCAAACAACAGTGAAGGTAATCAGTTTTTAATACAAAGTGCCTAATTTCAATTAAAAAATCAAATATACATGACAAATGTCCGTGGAAAAAATATGTATGCCAGTGTAGCATAATTTTCCTAATCTAATAAATCAGATGTAATTTTTCTTTTCATTCATTCAAAATATATCATTCTAAGGAATTATAATAGGTGTACAAAGAGCACAGGATCTGCTTTTATTTCTATAGTGAGGAGATCAGGGATTTTGAACCTTAAACAAATAAGAAGTCAGTTATTTCACCAGAAAAAATAATTTTTTTTTTTTTCAGAAACAACAAGAAATAACAATTTGGAAGTATGGTCTCATTACTAAATGCATCCACATCTATACACATACACACATACATACATGTGTACACATGTTCCAAGACCAATGAAAGGATCATTCTTTCATAGATTTTTATAGATTTATCAACTTAGAAGCTGTGTGTCCATTCGAGGAAACTGGGTGTTTAAAAGAGAGTGAATTTCTGGCCTGGGGTATCTCTCATTGGCTGAGTTTCTGCTGGGCAAGGAGGAGTCACCTCTTTTCTCTTGAAGCATCACTTCCTGTAGCAAATACTAGAACGTTCTCTTTACAGTGGATTCTGAATGTGCAAGAAATTCCCTTTTATTCACTAGACTGCATTGAGATCATGAACTCTCTGCACAGTCTAGCTAGCCTATGGAAGTCACTTAATTAACACCACACTCTAACCAACTGAGCTAACTGGCCGCATATGGTAGTCACTTAAGATTGGAGTTGTTACTTTTTTTTTTTAAACCTGGTTCATCACATGTAGTTAAGGGATCTATATATATAAACTTTCAGTGTTTTTCTGGCTCACGGGTCCAGAAATTATAGTTTTTTTATGATAAAATATCTTATATTTTATCATATTAAAATATTTTATATAAAATATCATAAAAAATATTTTTTATGATAAAATATCATATAAAAATATGATATAGAAATCATATCCCATTAAAACTAATCTTACACAAGAATTTGGAACACGGTTGCTTCCAAAGAGTGAGTGGGTTATCTTCTTGTTAGGTGAATCTCACAACTATGTTTGTTTGCTTGTTAATAGATTGTTTTAATTTTTTTTATTGTGTAAGATTGGTTTATGACACTGTATGTGATTCAGAGTTATAGGATCACACTATTACACCACATACATCATCCAGGCACCCCCAGTCATCCACTGGACACCTTCCACACTGCTCACCACTCTCCTTAGCCCTCGGCAGCCTCAGTTGTACAGTCAGATTTCTAGGGTTTGCCATTACTTGGGTTTTGTCTGATCCTTATTTTGTTTCTCTAAATTCTGCATGTAAGCAAAATCATTCAGTATTTGACTAAAAGGACAGCTGGCTAAGATCAAAACTGATAAGGGAAAGGAGATGGAGGAATGTCATTCACCTTTTTATTCCCAATACTGAAGGTACTGGGGATTCTAAATACAAAATACCCTTAGATATATCAGAATTTATAAACATTATGTATCGCTGTAGACTTAGTTTATGTTTTAAAAGTTTATGCGAATTTTACCCATAAAACAACTGTTTGTTTGTTTTCTGGAAAAAAGTTGGAAATTCGAATCTTTCTTATAACCCAAGTAAGTATGCATTTTCCATTAAGTTGTCCCCTTTCTCACCCTGTGAGACTGAATATACACTTGCATGCATCTCTTTGTTTTCTGTTGTTGTCTAGAAAATGACTATTAACTTGGAGGTTTAAAACAACAGCCATTTATTTTCTCTCAGCCTCAATAAGTCAGAAGTCTGGGCACAGCTCACCTGAATTGTCTCTTCAGGTTCTCACAAAACTTAAGAAAGGTGTTGCAGTTTCTAGGCCTGCGTGAAATTTCATTGAAGTTTCATGATCTTTTTGAAACTGACGTGGCTGTTGATAGAATTCATTTGTATGAAGTTGTAGCACTCACGACCTCAGGTGGGTTCTTCAGGGCCTGAAGGGAAGAGAGAGCACATTTTTCTTCAGGTCTGTCACTCCTGAACTCTCTTAAGAAGGGCTTACCTCACTATGTGAGAGCTACCCAGGATAATTTCCTTTCTCATGATTACAGACATAAATTACATCACTAAAATCCCTTCGCCACGTGCTTTTGGTTAGAAGCAAGTTATTATTAGTCCTGCTCACACTAAGGCACAGGACATACATTGAGACATTAAAACAAGAAATTAGAATTCTTCTAATTTATGTCTTCCTGTTTGGGGAGTGTAGCCTTAGAATGACTTTCAAATATTTTAAGAGATTCTAAATGACATATCTATGGATCCTTAATCTTCTTTTTCCTCTAATAATATTAGATGTTTATGTGCTTCTTTTAGATTTCTAAATCTAAAATAACAAATTTGGGAAAAAAAAACAAGTAATATATGTTTGAAATCTACATGCATGTATCCCATAATTCAACTAATTTTTAAAGCAGTTTTTTAACCTTTCAAGAGGGTTATTTATCCTAAGGAGAAATAAAGCCATTTGTCCCAGCATATTGCCAGAAACATTCCTGTTGTTTTTGTTCCCTGTATTTACATTAAATTTTACTTAGGATTCTATTCTTATACAAAATAATACATGGAAGGATGCACTCATAGCTTATTTAGCTAGTAAGTTGAATAATATACTCATATTTTATGTACAAAGTCTATGTTGAAATGTTTTTATTATTTCTAGTAACTGAATGACTGAAGGGCATAGTTATTTCAAATAATATTGATGGCAAAAATATCAGTCATTTTACTGATTTTAAAATAATTTATATCTGCATACCATCAAAGAACATACTAGTACATTTCCATGATTGTATTTCCACGAGTACTCTTTAAACAAAAATATTCATTTATATAAAATAATATGATTTACTAAAATATCAAGCCAGTCTATATTTTTTTGCTGTGACATTTTTTGTAACAGCAAATGGAGAAGTTGAGGCTGAGGCTGTGTTCCAAGAACCGAAATAAGTATAAATGGGGTACAAAGCACTGCATGTCAATTTTGTACTAGTTTTTTTGAAAATGAATTATGAATTAGCAAATACAAAATTATGGTAAAATGAAGAACAAGGGTTTAATGCCTTCTCATTAATAATAATGAGATAATAATAAGTAAAAATAAATAATAATAATAATAATAAATCCAAGTTAACCTACTCCCATCGTGATGATCCATTTTTTCCCTTAAATTATACTAACATTGTACCATAAAATTATGTAAGTTCTAACAATCACCATTAAATTCAATAAACTGCATTAAATTCATTACTGAAATTTGATTGCAGCCTTCTATAGCATTTTCCCTTCATTTGGTGTACTTGATATTTTGCCTGCACTCTCTGGTAACTACAAATTGGTCTTATAGTATGAAAGTTTCTTTTCTTTTTATTTAGTTCATTGGTTTGCTTGTTATCCTATATGCAATATCTTACTGAAATAATTTACTGTTAACATTTCTTCATTTGACCTATTTCACTAAGCATAATACTATTCTCATAATAATACAATATCTTACTGAAATAATTTACTGTTAACATTTCTTCATTTACCTATTTCACTAAGCATTATACTATTCTCTAGGTTTACCCATGTTGTGACAAATGACAAAATTTCATCTTTTTTTTCCCCTAAAACTGAGTAGGATTTCGAGAGATGTAGATATAGGTTGAGAGATTCACTATTCACAATTATATATTAAAACAAAACAAAACAAAACACTTTTCATCTGTCTCACCCCCTTTGGCAACAGCAGGTCTCTCACCTGTGACACAGCTTCCTAACCTTTTTGGAATGTCTCAGGAGACTTATGACTAATAGGTAATGATGATTTCCCCCCATAGGTAGATTCCTCTGTTATTACCTGTACCCCTGTTGTTTGTCACATATGCTTTTGGAATCAAGTTTCACCTTCCTTGCTAGATCATTGCGATTATTTCCTTGCCAAGTTATATAAGGATGCCCATAGTTGCATTAAATTGAACCAATTCAGAACATGCTCCGTGGTCCCTGGTCTGTGAATTGACTACTCTCTGATCATCATCAGTCTCTTCCATCCTATTCTTCTTCTTTCCCACATGGGATCGCTGACAAATTCCACTATGTTTATATTATACCATGTCTTCTCCATTCAGTCATTTGTCATTTCTTCATTATTGTAGATAATGTTGTAATAAATATGGAGGGGTGCGATATCTCTTTCAGTTGCAAATTTTGTATTTTGGGAGCATAAGCTACAAAGTAGGATAACTGCATTATATGAGATTTCTATTTTATTTTTTTGAGGCATCTCCATTTAACATGGACAAACAACAATAAGAAAGGAGGCCTAGAGACTAGAGGGGGTGTGGGGGGGTTATTCCCACAGGGATCAACAATCATACAATTGTACATTGTAAAATATCAAAAAAAAAAAAAGAAAAAACATTAAAAAATAGTTGCACCAATTTGTATTCCCACCAAGAGTGTACAAGGGTTGCCTTCTACATCCTCCCCACACTTGTTTCTAATAGTTTCTACTGCCACACCATGAAAATGGAATGTGTGGAATACATCAGGGTACTAGACTTGCATTGAGATATTTCCCATGACATTTTCCTTTCCTATATCTAACACTGGCCCTATTGTCCACAGAGTAGAATATTGAGGAATAAAGTGACGACAAGTATACTTCCCCAACCAACAGAAAACAAACCTGTCTGGATTGAGACACTTCCAATCAAGTGCAGTCTACATAGCTGACTCTCCCTCTTCCTGCTGTGTCATTTGAAGTACCTTTGAGCCATGAATGCTTGTGTGATGATCTCTCTCCATGTGCACTGAAGTTAGGATCTCTATCTTGATAAATGGAGAGTTATTCCTAAGCAATTTATTACCCTGCTAGCTCCATATTGGAGTTTATTAACTCTCAGCCTAGTGGTTCCTACTGGCATGCTCACAAGGACAGAAATTCTGTCTTAGCTTTATTTTGCCACAGAAGGTGCTGCTACCATGACAACCTAAACCTGTCCTCTTCTTCAGCCCTTCCTACAATACAGTAACTTGTGACTGGAGTAAACCCCAATTTTTCCCACAGGATCACTCACTCCACGTCATTTTGCTTCTATTTTTCCTCCAAGATGAGATGCTATAGCACATTATTAAGGGTTTTAAAGAGTTATTTCATAGTTATAAAACTCTATTTTGGGAAACAATATTTGAACTAAAAACTAGTAAGATTATTAAAGTTTTAGGTCCTGCTCACATCATTTCCTCTTCTCAGAGCAATGATTAACAGCAAAGATATTACTGATAATATTAAGTATAAAAAAGCACATCCAAATTATTTATTTCCTACTTGTCTTTATAGTAGGACAATCATTGTTCACTTTATATAAATTTAATGTATCTACTTTTCGTTAGCTTTTAGAAATGACTCAGGAGAGATATGGAGAAGGAACACTAGATGTTGGTATGACTTTGAACACATAAAGTACATTTTTGAAAAATGAATAGCTTTATAAGTAATACTCTTAAAGCCAACAACATATTTCAAGGACTTTTGAATTTCTCTCATCTTAGATGAGAGATTAATGAGAGCTTTAATTCTAGCTCTTTGTAAAACTCAGATTGCATCAGGTTTTCAGACCTGCTGTGATGAATTGAGTTGCTTTAATAAGAAGTGTTTTCAGTTACCCTTTCTGCATTAAAAAAGGGCATCCATTAGTGTTACAAACTTTTTGTCCTGTATGATTTCTTAGTTTTCAAAGCTGAATTATAAAAGGAGGACTAGAAAAATACTCAAATTTTAGTTATTTCGTATGAATCACCAAAAATTTAGCATTCAGTTTGACTCCTGTTAATGAGTTAAATAATTACAGCTCTCAGAGAATGAAAAATGTCTTTTTCAAAATTTTCTTTCTCAACCAAAGGTGATATTTCAACATATTGAGTAACTCATGGAATTGTAATGAGTTCCTTTTTTTTTTCTCATTAAGTCAGAACTGTAATTCCATTTAAAATGGAGGTTATCATATCTAGTGCATTTTTGCCACATAATTACTGATTTTGACTGAAAGTACTGAGCACACATGTACTAAAAATATTTTTTATGTGATAGTAACCACAAAAGTTGCAAAAAAAAAAAAACTAAAGTGTTTAAAATTGTAGAACATCTAAAATATGTGGGTAAATGTGAATTCTATATATATGTTATTTTACTTAGTATTGTTATAATTAAGATAGATGTTAATGTATTATAAATTAAATACAGTTTTGGAAAATGTGGATATATAAAATGAAGTAATTTGGATTAGTTTTAACAGCAGAAAAATTGGGATCATGATGTAAATTTCAAAATTTTGCTAAATCAAAATGAAATAGTTATAACAGCCAAAAAACCCACAATTTCTGTATTTACTGTGCCATATATAAAGTATATATGTACATGCATACATAAAGAGGCATATTTAATATATATATACATAAATGTGTATGTATATATGTATCTGTGTGTATGAATATGTATATGTGTACATATTTACACACATATACATGTGTGCATATATATCTATATATAAATGCATTTGGGTCCTTAATTTGAAACCTGAGTGGAGCTATTTTATTTCATACATACATTTGTGTGTGTATGTATATATTTATATATATATATACATACACACACAGACATATAAATGATTTACTTATGTCCTTTATTTCAAAACTGAGAATAATAATGTTGACTAGAATTAATAAAATTAACAATCCAAATAAAATTAAAATTAATCAAAGCTCAGATTTTGTAATATAAAAGAACTCATCTTTGTACTTATTTTGGAAAACAAAAACAGGTCCATAGAGAAATATTATAAACTCAAGTTACTACTTTTAAAGACTGATAGCCATTTGAGGAGCAAGCAACTAAGCTTTCCAATAATATATTCATTAAAAGTCATTGTCTTTACTAATTATACTCACATTTCTTTCCAGTACCTAACCAACATTCTTCAAGAATTTCTTGATCCTTTCTCTCCATGAGATAGGTTACCTTATCTTAAAATTACATGGAGGAGACAGACTCCAAGACGGTTACGAGGAAGAGAACTTGTGCTCCTCTTCTCTCATGATCATAACAAATCTACACCAAAATAATGGCTAATTTACATAAAAGCAGACTTGAAAACTAGGGAAATTACACAACAAAGGATAAAATGGCCACACCGAAACAGACTGGTGTGACAGGAAGTTGCTCTCCCTGTGACCGTCCTCATTGTAGAGCAGCAATGTGCAAGTGAGAAGATATTTGTAAGGCTCAGAACTTTTCTCTAATAAGCAGGGGGAGGGCTAGAATTAATACCTGACATCTCAACTTTATGATCCATGAAAGTGGAGACTAACTCCAGAAAACCCCAAACTTGAGAACCAGAGAAAGTAAGCACAAGAAGGTGAAAGATGGATATGATACAGCACTTAGTAGACAAGCAAGCAAATACATTGCTTTGCGTCTCTTGCCTGGGACACAGAGCAATATGAAACACATTGCTCCAGAAAAGAAAAGGAAGAGAGCAGTGGCCCAAGCATTGAGCAAGGACTTGTAGTGAGAGAGAAGCTGGAGTGACAGCATGGAGGAGGGAAGAGTGTGGTGAAGGGGAGGGTGAGAAAGGAGGGGAGAGGAGAAGAGACGGGAAGGAGGAAGAGGAGGGGGGTGGACTATACCTAAGGGGATCATTAATTATACAATTATGACCAATGTCATATGAAAATAATAAAAATAAATAATAAAAAAAGAAACACATCATTGCTCCTTGGGTGGTCAAGAACCAATAGTTACAATGAGGGGTGGGCTGGCAGGTGTGTCATTTGGTTGGAGGACTAGCTGGAAATTTCATATACTTCTATTATTATAAAGACTGAGTAATTCACTCTCTGATCCCAGCTATCTGGCTTCAATCTGGTGCCTGCTCCTGTTATAACTACTGAGATAAAGCAGAGCTCAGAAGAGGCGTCCAGCAGTCTCTTAGTTCAGGTACACAATTCACCTCCCTTTGCTTCTCACCTCCCTTTGGTTACATCTGTGCCACTTTCACCAGTCTTTGCTTCCTGATGTCTCACCGTTTTCTAGAGGGCACCTCTTCCATTTTTCACCCCTGGATGAGTACATTCCTTCTCTGATGTAAATTTCAGGTGTTAAGACTTACAACACATGACCATGAACCTTCAGTCTGCAGGCAGAGGCTCTGTACTGCTGATGTCACTTCCAATCTTAGGAGCGGAAATATAGTCTTATATGCTTATATGTGCCTATATTGTTTCTAGAATGTGGGACTCAGAATTACTTCATTTTGCTCTCCAATGTGGAATTTTCTCTCCCTTTTCCTCATGGAAATGCTGATTCTCAAATTCTCCCATCTTTTTTCAAAAATGATTGTTCTATTATAAGCACCAGTTTGCTATGATTGAAGGGAAAGAGGAAACTCCAGAATCAGTTAAGTCTCCATTCTGCCCTTCTTTTCATCACCCTTGATCAGCCCTATTTTTGTTGATAATTCCTATTTAATAAATTGAATTCGCTGTTGATTGAGCACACGTCTGCTCCATGGCCCTTCCAACTCCATAGGCTTAGACATATATCCCCTCAAATATGCATAGTTCACTCCCTCAACTCATTTAATACTGAGCTTATCTCAGCAAATCCTTCCCTAAAATTTAAAAAAATATTGCAACTTCTTTATTCTTCCACCTGGTATATTTTCCTTGATAGCACTAATTACCTAGAACTATTCTATATTTTTATGTTATCTGTCTCTGATGCAATTTAAACTTTATTAGAGCTGAAATTTGTAAGAAAAACAATTGTTTATTGCTGTACCCTTAGTTGTACAATCATGCTTGAAAACTAAAATATATATTTTTAAATTGAGTCAAATGACAATGCATTAATTTGAGTCATTTGATATAATGGGTGAAATGCATAATTGAAATCATTAAAATTTTGACAGATCAGTCACATAACATGTGGCTAATATCTGTTTTTCATTATTAGATCTTGGACTTCATGGGGTAACATCTCATATTTACCTATCTGCCTGCTTGCCTATTTCTGTCTTTCTTTGTCTGTGTCTCTCTCCTATGTACCATCATCTATCTAGTTAATCCTTTCCATAGATCTCTCTTATGTAAAACTAACTTGCTTTCAGTAAAACTTATTTGTAAAATCTTTACTCTTACTTAAGTTACTGTGTGCTAGTCTTGTTTATATGGTATTTCTAAGAAACTCAAGTGTAGCAATAACTCTTTTTTTAAACTTAAAAGCATTTTAGAGCAATTTAAACTGTTTTGTAGAAGTTTTATATTTTAATTCAAACACTTTAATAAACCCTTTTTGTCAAAATAAATGCCACCTGCAGCATTATGTATTGCATTCATTGGAATGATTCATTTGTGGACAAATCAGTTGCTGTGTAATGTTTTACATAATGTTTAGCACAGCTGGTTTTTCATTTGTCTGTGAAGCAAAACTATTGCCTTTGGAGTAAATGTTTTCTCTTGGATATTTAGATTTGTCATGTTTGCAAACAGTATTTTTCTCACTTTATATATATGCAAGAAAAGTGTAATGAGAGAGTAAATAGGCATATACACAAACATACCTTATGTAACTTCTTTCTTAATTAACTTGCCTGTTAGTTTGGATGGCTATATAATAATCAACAAAAACTAATGACCAGGATACTCTTAATAGGAGAGACATGTGCTCATTTAACTTAAACTGTATTTAAATTATGAACATTACATCCAAATAAATACACTTGAATAACCCGTTACAAGACATTTGCACATACTCAAGCTTAGTGACATCATCATGGAAGGGAATGCTATCATTTTATGAGTAAAGGAAATAAAGCAACCAATATGAATTGACTTTTTTCATTAACACCAGGGTCAAGAACAATGCCCAAATTATTTTTGTTTCATTTCAATGTTTTATCGAGTCTAAATGTTATTCTGTACTCATTTCAGCAGGTCACGTACTTGGCTTTGCTTTCAGTGACATGAATATGCATTTACAGTTGATCTCTCAGACTTTCTTAAAATACGAGATATTTTAAAGCAAGTAAAGATGGCCAAGAAATTAAAAGAGAAGAATTACATTCCAATATTAAGAAGTAATGATTCTAATATCATCATCACATCTTGTAAAGAAGATTATGCAGATCAAAAAGCTCACAGCTTCATAGTTGAGTAGTCTTTTTCAGACTGGGAGGATAATGATGCCTGGGTCTTATTTTACCAAAGATTAATTTAAGTGCAGCATGCTTAGCTTTATAGTCATATTTCAAAGCTGAGCTTCCTAATTCTTTCATACTTCATTTCTTATATCTGTTTCTTATAGTTATCTTAATATTATATGATAGAATAATAATATAGTAGGCAATTAGTTTATCTTCCTATAATGCTATCCTTGTTTCAACTTGGATGTTGACATCAATGCTTAACAGCAAACTATATTTTCTCAGTTTATACAGGTGTTGTTGTTGCAAGCTACAAGAACTACTGATTTAAGGCTTATACTAAACATTTGGAAAAAGCACTCCCATATTGAAGTGACTCTAAGGTAGATCTTTCCCTTAAATAAGGGTCTGGTATAGGAGGGAAGTTTGTCAGTCTGTGGTGTCTCAGTAATAAGTGACTGTGTTAGCACCCAACTGTTGTCTTTCTAGGGATGTTAGAGGCTGGCTTATCAACATGAACATCTTTTAAGACATGAAGAATAGGGGAAAGAGTAACATACAGCTACAAAGATCAGTCCCTAGATGACAGTGGAATTACCATATGAGCATTTATTTTTATTTACATGAAGTCCAAAGCAGATATCATCTTGGAGGTTATTCAAGTACAAGAACCCATCCTTGCTATTTTATTTTTGTTAGGGTGTACTTTACAGGTTTCTCATACATGTCTTCTTCTAGTGTGTTGAATGGAAAAATATCACCAACAACCAAGTTGGAATCTATTAATAGAACAGGGGAATAACACAGATCAGTTCCAGCATATTCTGCTCTATATAAATGCCGTAACATGGTAATTTCTGACTGAAAGGGGAGCTAGGAAATAGAAACTGTTTTCTGGGAACAAAAGAAAATGCTCTTATTGAGCATTGGCAAACACTGAGCAGATATAAACTGGAACATTTTTGCTTAATTTAATTTTGAAAGCTTTAAGTTTGTTGAAGGAGGATAAACCATCATATTTGGAACTAATTTATGCTCCTCTCATATTTCCATTTTATCTTAGTATTTAAATTTTTTTATTGAAAAAACATTGGTTTATAACATTGTCTGGATTTTGGTGGCATTCTATTATAATTCAACAACTATATATACACTATAATCAATACTGAAAGTCTAGTTTCCACACTGCACCCTATCATTGGCCTCCTTTATCCAATGTATCACCTCTATCCTCCTTTCCTTCAATAGTCACTTTTTTTCCCTTAGAGTCTAAGAGTCTTTTGTTTTGCTTGTTTGTCTAATTTTTACCTTCCATATATAGTAAAATCATTTGGAAACAATTCATTTGAAAAGATATTTGCACCCATGTTTTCACTTGGCTTATTTTCATTAGCCAAGATTTGGAAACAACTTAAATTCCCCTAATACAAGTAGCTAAAAAATATATTCTATATATGGAATAATTCTCAGTTTAAGAAAAAAAAGGATATATGAAACTAAAATGTTTCTGGACAGAAAAAGAGACAATAACCAAACAAAAAGACACCCAATGGAATGGGAAAACATTTTCATCTTTCATACAATAAGGGTCTGATAACAAAAATCTACAAAGAACTCAAGAAAAATGAAACTAAAGCCCATTCAAAAAATGGGGAGAAGAACTAAAAACTAAAAAAAATTCTCCAAAGATGAAATACAAAAAGCCAATAGGCATATGAAGAAATGCTCAACATTACTAGTAATCAGGGAAATGCAAATCAAACCACAGTGAGATGCCATTTTATGCCAGTAGGAATGGCACATATCCCAAAACAAAACAAAACAAAACAAAACGGTAACAAATGCTGACATGGAGATGGAGAAAAATGAACACTCTTACACTGCTGGTGGGAATGCAAACTGGTCCAGCGACTATGGAAATCTATGTGGAGGATTCTCAGAATAAAGAAAATGGAACTACCATTTGACCCAGCAATTCCTCTTCTGGGAATCTACCCAAAGGACACCAAAATACTAATACAAAAGGACACCTATACTTGGATGTTTATTGCAGCACAATCAATTTACAATAGCCAGAACTATGGAACCAACCCAATTGCCCAAAAACAGAGGAAGCGGTGAAAAAAAAGATGTGGTATACTTACACAATTAATAGAATTCATCAATTAAAAATGACAAATTTAAAGCATTAGTGATAACATGGATGGACCTAGAAGGAATCATATTAGTGGAAATAAGTCAGAAAAAAAAGACAGAAGCCAGATGTTCTCATTTATAGATGGCATATAAGGAAAAACAAACAAAACCTCAAGAGAAAAACTCAAAACAAGGTAAGAACCAAACTAAAGCATACAGCTTGAAGGTGGGCAGTGGGAGAGGTCGGGGGGGGGGGGGGGGAGGAATGCCAAGGATTGGAATGATGGTCCACAAATGATATGGTGATGGGAGAACCCTGGGTAATACAATGATACATACATACATAAATAAATAATGTAATATATATACTTAAATAACATTATTATGTAAAAGAGATGACTTGCCATTTGTAATGTAGATGGATCTTGAGAGGACTATGATAAAATAATAATTTGAAGGAAAAAAAGGAGATGTCATGTGGTTTCTATCATAACGATTTTGTAAGATGTAGTCTAATAGTTTTAGTCATCTTTTAATCCCTCTCATTTCTTATTGACCTAAACTTTGAATAAAGCATTCCAACTTGAGCTGTAGAAGCTAAGAGGGGACATTCTTTTCTGTGGCTGTGTGATCAGATGAAAATTGTACTTTCCAAATAAGAAGTAGAAAATATTTGAGACTGATAAAATTTCAGTGGATACCATATATTTTTAAATCTGAAATTCTCAAATATATTTATTTAATCAATGCAGGATGTGGGTTGTGGGGATAGCATAAACATGCTATTAGCTTTAATTTAACAAACCTGAAAAAATTAAGTGTTCATGTAAATGTTTTCCCTCCTATCTGTGTTTCTTGAACTTACCATCATTCTAAACATTTTTATGGAGTTCTGCTTTATATTCAAGAAGCTATTATTAACTTAGCAAGAGGCTTTTAATTCAGTACTCAGATTTTGAAGAAAGCATTTAGTAAACATTGCATAGTTCTAATTAAGCACTTTGCTTTTATTGGGAATATAGCAGGTGTCAGTTTAAATAAATTCTATATGTTGATTAGCAGCTGTCTCTGTGTAATAAGAAGCATATGCACTTGCTTGAGAATTCACTTTTCAATAGGTGAATTGCTTGCTCTCTGAGGAAATTATGTCTTTTGGAGGAAATTAGCATTTAACTGGAATTAAACTATTGTTTGTCAGGAATAGTTTTAAATGTTTTCACATATAGTTGCTAATTCATTGTTGTCATTGATAGTAAAGCTGCTCCTATTAGATATGGTTGAATAAAGAAGAAAACAGAAGAGGAAGGATGAAATAAAACTGAAGAATAAGGGGAGAATAAAACTCTGATGACACAGATCCAGAAAGACAGGCCTCTGAGTTGACTTCTTTGTAAATGAGAAATCTCAGCAAAAAATAGAGATAAGAAGAGTTGCAGTTAATTCATAGCAAATACAAATTGCCTCAGTCACACCCAACAATTCCACCCTGCTGTACTCGTTAGCATTTGTAAGCTTGTTCTCCAATTTTCATCAGAGGATATTATACACATTTTCTATTCCTTAATCTTTCATTGGTATTTAATGTAATGATAATTTCTTCCTTTGCCAAATGAATATCTTTCATATTAATATCTTTCATTTTAATTCTTTAAGAAGATGAACACCTGGGCTTTCTTGTCCAGCTCCATTTCTCCTTTTCTAGAATACTCCCCCATAACTCTTCTTTCTACATAATTCTGGTATATGACTTTGAATAATCCATTTATTCCTCAATGGATTTAAAACAAATTGAGAAGTAAAATAAATGGAGTAAGTGGATGGTAGTAAAATACAGCATCCATGAATGATGAAGTAGATATTTATGACTGTGGCTGACATGTGTAGGCTAACAATCTTCCTAATAACAGACCCTGGGTATACACAGAGCTACTGAGTATAAAGCAACACACAACTACCCTAGGTCTTCTCTCACAGGAACTTGGTCTTCAGCAAAGAATATGGAAGATGTATGCTTTCTGCAGTGATTGGCTCCCAAGAAAAAGGGGAGATGAAACCACAGAGCTAAGCTAATTCTCCCAAACTGGATTTCTGCAACTATGGAAGGATAAATGAAGAATGGTGAGCAGCCAAAAGTGCTACATTTTCTCTCTGGTAGGAATCCAGTATGTATGGATATAGGCATTTCTTGTAATGACTAGGAACTCTGGAGATTTTATAAAGAAATATGAGACATAGACACTATGTGACAAGTGACAGTTTCATAAAGCAGGTGAAATAAGGCGATTGATCAGAAAGAACTTTCCAGGTCTTACAATAGAAAATAGCACCTTTACCCAGTTACTCATTATGTGCTCAGCTCTCACACCTCTTCCAGCTGACACAAATAGTTACTCCTTTATTGTTTGCCTAACCTAAAAAAAAAAGTCCTGGAGTAAAGGCTCTTCACTGTATGGAAACCGTATTCCCGGGGACTAAAAACAGTATCTAAAACATAGAAAGCATTGTTGATTGGGTGAATAAATGAATAAAACAACAAGGTAAATACAAAAGTAAGTGATATATCAGTAGTATATTTAAGTCAGAGAAGGTAACAAGCATCCCCCTATTGGCTCAGTGGTAAAAGAAATCTCTGCTCTCTTGGTTGATTAAGGAAATTTTCAGGATGTTCAACTTGAGATTGGCTCTAAGGAGTTCAATTATTCTAACTGGGGTGGATAATGACAGAACATGACTAAAACCAATGTTAAAAAAATCATATTTTGGCTTGATTGCATTCATTAGAGTTGACATTACATAAGCCTCCTGTATTTGATATCATAGTATAAAGAGACATCAATAATGTATAAAAAATGCATTTTGTTTTTCAATATATTATCCTATTGAAAATTGCTGATTTTAATTATTTGTTTTTATGTTCTAGAGAGGAATATATGGTGTGTATGTATGCCTATGTGTGTATATGTGCATAAAAGTCTTACAAGGAGTAATTTAGATCAGTACACATTTATTTAAAACAGACTTTATTGTTAAAGCATGTTTTATATCCTATCTTACTTTTGAATTTACAAGTGATTTTTAGTCTAAATTTTCAGAAAACTGTCATGACATTTGAATGACAAAAGTATGTTTCTTTTACATTGCTATGTTATATATTCCATTTTCTACTTCAAAATTCCTTTAGCATTAGCAAGTTTAATTTTCTGTGTTCAGAAGCATTGTATAAGTAGAAATTAGAATAATCACATGTTATTATATTTTCTGTGGTTCTGTTAATAAATGATGTAATGTAGTCTGAAAAATAACATAATAGTTTATACTTATTAGCTCTAAATTGGCTAATAGGTTGTGAGATTAGAAAGTATTCTAGTTTTCTTTTACACAAGAGCAAAATTTTAAGAATATAGATCAAGAATATCTTAGATAAGACTCCTGCTGTTCCTCTCTAGGAGATTCAACAATGTTCTGATCTTTTCTTATAATATAGCACAAAATTGGTTGAAACTAGCAGGTAGCAAAGCAACACAATTCTAAATGAGGTGATTTTCTCTATTTTTTTAATTCTGCATTTGTGTATATTGATTAAACTATTTGAACAGTGCTTTTTGATTGGATAATTCAGCCTAGGAATAGAAATTATAATTATTTTGAGTTAGCTTACATATTTTCTAGCTTTTAACTTTAAGGCCTACACCATAGGATTATTTTATATGTAACATCCAAAAGTGATAGTAAGGTCATTTCATTTCTTCTACATGACAGGTATATATATTTTTTAACTTCCATACTGAATGCAGTTTTACCCATCATATTTCAGTAGAGAATATTTTATAAAACTCCACACCATCTGTGAACTCTGAAGGTTTTTGCCTGCACTTGACAAGTAGCAAGTTCTAACCCAGAGGCCACTATGCCAAACATATTTTATTATCACCCACCATAAAACCTTGGGCAAGAAAAATGCTTTGTAACTTTGAGCTTTAAAGAATCATGTCTAACAATATTTCCACTGGTCCAGAGATTCATGATGATTTAGAGAAAAATGTTTATAAGGAGTTTCTATAATAAAAGCACATACACTATTCTAGACACAAAAATTTTAAGCACACCCTTTTTATGAGGAAATATCAAAATCTTTCTTGCAAATATTATTTTCACATGGCAATTGAAGAAAGACTAGCAAAAAAAGTCAATACACATCTAAAAAGGATAACTAGCTCTCTGGTGAGAAATTTATTTACATATATTTGATCTAATGTCAGTTTGTATGTACTGGTTTTATTTTAAATCACAATATTATGGTTTCAATGACTTGTCATTTATAATGTAGATGCACTTTGAGGGGACTATGCTGAATGAAATGTCAGTTTAAAATGCTGACAAAAATAGAAAAAATAAGGTGTAAGAAGGAAAAGTTTAAGTGAGCATTAATTTGAGTTTTCCTCTTTTAACTTTCCATTTATGTTTGCATTCTGATATAATCCATGTTTAGATTTTTCTCCTCTGCTAGATTGCTTGTCCATATAAATACCTTCCTCAGAATTATTAACCTGTATTAGGTAAGAACTTAAGTAAATAATTTTTCAAATAATATATATATTTTTATTTTTTAAATATTTTATTCATTAAAGATGATTGATTATTCATACAACAAATATTTGTTGAGATTTAATTAAGTTTGAAGTTTAGTTCTGATTCTTAAGGAGCTTAAATTATAGCAGAACTATTTATCTAGCAATTTGTGGTACTTTTCAAATCTAATATGTGAGAACAATGATATGACCTTAGTTTTCATCAGACTGATAGTGCTTGACTTTTCTGTCTTATCTTACAAATATTTATTGACCATGCGCTATGACAAGGGCATTCTTCAAGGCAATGAATTTGTATTAGTCAACAAAAGAAGTCCTTTTGGTTTTTAAAATTAAATTATTTACTGAGTTATTATCACTGGGTTACACTATCATACAAGTCTCAAATTGAACAGTTTTGCATCTCAATATTTGTATACACCATCTGTTATCCACTACCATGGTGCCATTACCAAATTGACCACCTTTGTCCATGTTCCCACCTCTTCCTTTTGATAATCACACTTTTCTCAGAATCTAGAAGTTACTTTGTTGTGCTTTATTTGGAGATTAATATAGCTTTTATATAGACAAAATGTTGCAGAAAAAAATGGTTATAGAATTCTTAGTCAATTTATAGATATACAATTTATATAAGATCAATCAATACAAAATCATATTTTACACATGCAAAATTCATAAAATGGTTCACCTGAGACTCTCTGTGAGAATTACCCTCCTTGATCTTTGTATTATCTGGGAAGGGTAATATATTTGCCTTGTCTAATATTGCTAGAAAAGGTTACTAACTATTGGGAGGATGGGTTGTGGGCATGATGTGAACACATATATTTGTAGAGATTTAAACCTACAATCTCCAAGCAGATACAACAATTTAAACTAACTTTATCTCAATAAACCTAATTTGAAAAATAAAATAGCAACAGAGTAGCACATACATGGTATGATTACCATAACTCAGGAAAATATGTTAAAAAATAAATTTATAAGATTAGCTTATGACTAATGTTAAAACAATAATTACTTTATGGTAATAAATCTACAAAATAAAGACAGATGAACATTCAAAAACCAATAAAATAATTTTAGATAAGATAAATTTAGTATTGTTCGGTAAAGCAACACTCATCATTCAGGGAAAAATAGAATAACCGTGACGCTTGATCACTTATCCACACACAAGCTTAGCAAAGAGTAAAACAGTAAATAAAATTGTAAGCCTATTATATATTATGTGATGCCAATAAATTAATATTTTTGGTGAAGTGGATGCCTCTTTAGAGAGAAAATCAATGGACCAATTATTATAGGTAATTGGTAAGGCAGATAAATATCTTTTTATTTATTCTCTTAAATGACTTAGCTGTTTGTGATGAAACTCTTGGCGAGTGTTATTGAACATTCTGGAAAGATGTGTAGAATGTTGGAACTCTCATTTCATTATATAGCTTGAATAAAACAATGAACACAAAGAGAAAATTACTGTTTTTCACCCCTTTGAGAGGTATTATTAGCTGAATCATTTCAAATAAAAGCCACCAGATTCTAGCAGGTGGAAAGGGTCTGGTTTCACTGCTTTTAGAGGAAGGCACTTCAGCTTTCTCAGCTTCTTGAAAGAAAGCCAGCATCTGTCATTTTTTAAACACTTCTAAAGTAATCTTGTGTTTCCACATTGTTATAATTTGAATATTATGTTAATAAAAACAAAGGGGACCCACTTTACTAGTTGCTCAGGAACCCGAATCAGGAACGTAACTGCTTTGAAGTTGCATCTAATTCCCATCAAGATGTTCTTTCCACTGTGCGGTTTCAATTTGTTTCTAAAAATATGGAAAACATTTGCATTTAATATTTTTCTTTAACCTTTTATGTGAATTATTTTTGTGAGCACTTTAAGTTATTTTTAATAGTTAATTGTTGACGGTCATATGCAAGGTTTGAGAAATGAACCGAGGAGGAGAGATTGCCCAACTGCTGCTGGGGGTTCAAATGGAAGTACAGCCAGTAAGACAACCTCATTAACAAAAGAAAGGGGTATTTATAGGGACACAGGGCGAGAGCCTGTTGAATTCCAAAGAAGGCTAGGAATCCAGAGAGACAATTAACATTCTAAAGCAAAGAGAAATTGAGGGAGGGGTAGTGTAGGCGGGTGTGGACGCTAACTTTGATAAGGTTAAGTTTGATGAGGAAAAGCCAGCTGCATCAGTGCTGTCTCAGAAGGACATTTCAGTCAGTCCCTAAGTTTTCTTAGGGACCATTAACGAGAAAGGTTTTCCTTTATCTCCTCTGGAATGACTCTTTTGGTATGCAAATGGCGCTCCGCAGTTAATGGTTAACATAGCTGATTTAAAATGGTGTTACTTCGTAAGTAGAGTGTTCTCTCAAGGGCTGTCTTCCTTTAGGGAGGGGAAGAAGTGTATGGGGAGGATTTCTGATTTTTGAGGCGAAAACACCATCACATTCATTGCTCATGAGTTGCTAAAATAAATCTTTTTTCATTAATGCTGTGATCATCTCTGCGAAACACTAGGCTTTTTCCCTTTTTATGTCGAAGCTTGAAGAACCTGAGTATGTGCTAAAACCTGCCAAATAGTCAGGCTGACAGCACAAGCGAAGACTAGTTTTCTGCAGGCAGTAACCATATCCTGGATTTAGGTTATAGAGATAATGAAGGCATGGCAGGTTTCGAAGTTAAAACACAATTTTTAAAACGTTTCCTGTAACTTTTCATGTCAGACTGGAAGTATACTTCTAAGAAAGCCTCCATATAGTTAGTACTGTGAAAAAAAAAAAAACCACTTTAGAAAAATTTACACACACATTATGTGGAATGGCTTTCATGGCTTTCTGTGACCTGCTTTAAAGACCTGCTGTGACCTGCTTCAACTTTTATGACCTACCACCAGTACCACCAGTATTTCTATTTCGCTTAGCTCTAGTATTTTTTATGACGATTCTTTTTTTTCGTGATGCATCTATGTGACTTCTTTTCAGGAGCCAGAACACCAGCCTTTTTTTTTTTTTTTTTAATTTCTTTTGAGTTAGTGTTCATTTTGGCACTTACTATAATTGCATATTGCTGAACCCAGTACACTAGCCAGAAAAAATAAAATAGAAATTGGTGTAGCATAATTTTAATTCACATACTAGTTTTTCTATAAATGATTTTTACAAGCACAACATTTCTTGCTCTCCAAAGGCTCCCAAAACACTACAAAAGGAATATGATCAAAGCGTTTTTCATATCAAGGCAAAATAAATAGAAGGCAACTAAAATATAAAAGGAACAAAACACTCTATAATTATACTTTAAAAATGTTATATTTCCCCTAATATGGCATATGTTTTCAATAGTAGCTATTTTTAATGTTTAATTCTCAGTGACTAATCTTAAGAATTAAATCCTATTATGGTAGGAAAAAGCCCTTTTTGCTAAACTAATATAAAAAATTAGAAAAACAAACTTCTATATTAGTTATTAAGATTGCACTTAAAATTTAAACTTTTTCTTGTTAACTTCAAAAATTATTTCTAGACATTATGCTTTAATTAAAAAAGTGATGATAGATTCACAAAACTTTATATAATTCACAAGGAGAAAAAAATAATATTCCTAAATGGCTATAAAGTTACCATTAAGATTTTAATAATATCTCTAGCTGTTTGATTCTTCTTACAAAAGGAATAAAAAATGTAATTCATCATGAAATATTTATTAGGGTACTATTTTGTATTAAGGTAAAACATTTAAATATAAAATGGAGTGTCATTTGTGATCAGAACATAAATTTAAAACTTGTGCCATACAAGGAGAATTTGATTTTGTCTTTAAGATATTGCTTACAGTAGTTTGGTTGTCTGCAATACTACTTATGATTGATATTTATAAGTACCCCAATTTGCTAATTTCTGTGGTATATTCTCATCTAGACAAAAATCAACCAGAATGATGTTTATCAAATTTAAGTCTGAGCACTTAATAGATTTGTAACTAATGTTTATTGGGCAAAATGATAAATGATTAATTATATGAAAAACACATTTTGAATTAATATGATTTGTGGATAAAATAATAAAGAGTTTTGAAATGCCTCTTAATTTGATTTTATATTATTTGGTATTTATAATTATTTAGGTGCAACTATGTTTTATATTTCTGATGGTATTGTTTTGGTGAGGTTTTATACTATAAATAAAGGTAAAATACAAAAAGATACATCACTTAACATATATTTTTAAAATTTGCATTTTAAATAATTATAAGATCATAGAAAGTTCCATAATTGTAGTTTTCTTGGAAACGTTTATCAACCTTTCCCCAATAAGAACTTGACATAATCATAATATAAAATCAAAACTAAAAGACTGATATGAACTAGATTGCAGGTTATTTATATTTTACAAATTTGTAAATATATATATATTCTATATATACACACTATTTGTGTACATTTGTTTATTTCTACATAATTTTGCATTTTTTTATTCTGAATATAGATTTGTGTAACTGCCACCACAATGATGTAGAGAACTATTTTACCATCATCTAGAACACACATCTAGAATTGGTTTTACAATCATCCTGTTTTACAATATTGCTTAGTTTCAATACAAGAGAACTGTAGATTCTTCATCTGAATCAATTATATTCAATTTGATAATATATTTAATTGGAATCAAAGTTCTTCAACAAGGAGTTGGTTTCCCCAGCTCCTATACACCCCAAAACAATGAATACTTGAAACTATTCACTCTCAAGGAAATGTTTTGTGTGTGGTATTTTTAAATACTGCTTGCACAACTTGGAATAACTTATCATTGACCCTTTATCATAGAAATTATTTAAAAATGCTAAATCCATATGCAAAGTAAGTTCATGTAAGTAGAGCAAAATCAACATTTACCTTTATTTGCCCAATTTATATAAATATAAAGAAATTTCTTCATTTCTTCATTATTCTGAAAAAGAGTGAAATATACCCCAAAATATGCCAATTTGGCATTTGGATTATTTTGATTTGTTTTTGTTTTGTTTTGTTTTGAGACTAGGTCTCGCTATTTTTGCTCATGGAACCGCAGGCTCTCGTTGCCCGGGGTACCACGGACTCAAGCCAGCCATCCCCAGCCTCAGCTTCCCAAGTAGCTGGGATTACAGGTGCACGCCACCACGCCCAGCTGTTTTTTTTTTTTTTTTTGGAACTAGGTCTCGCTACGGGCCCCAGGCGGGACTCAAACCGTGATCCCTAGATCCTGCCGCTTCATAGGCTGAAGCTAGGATTATTTTGAGATGAGGACTATCAAGTTAATATAATTTGTCTTAAGCTAACAGACAATTAGAGTGAAAGAAAAGAAGGAAGAACATTGCAGGCACAGAATTGGTCAGGTGGAAACTAGTTTATCTTGCTAGAAAAGGAGAATTTCACTGTTTGCAGTATCTCTTGGTCTTGTAAAATAAAAAAGGAGAAAGACAAAACAAAAGAATCATTCAGCAATTATTTAGCCCCCTTCTGTATCAGACTTTGTCCTAAGTGGAAATATAAATGCAAATGTGAGATGTTTCTAACTAAAGTGTGTATTTTATCAAGAGGAGAGTCATTTAAGTGTGACTGTAATAAAAGTTGACAGACTTCCAAATAATGGTGTCAACAAATACCTATAGAGCACGTATTGGGGAGTATTAGATTTGGAAATGATTTAAAGTAAAATGGGAAATTCAAAAGATAAGATGGCAGGCTGAGAACTGTAGAAGTAGTATAGTTTTAGATGTTGCTCCCCCGACTCCTTCTAAGCACACCCCTGCTCCCATGTTCCGAGCATGTGCAGAAAGCTTGGAGCTGTGGAGAGACTTTCCCCAGAGTGAAGCTCTGATACAGCATTCTCAGAGGGCATTAACGGAAAGGCAAGAAAGTGTGAGGGCCTCTTGCCTTTGGTGGAAAGAAACCTGTCATGAAGATTGACTGTAGAGCTCATGCTTAGAAGGCAAGAATTATCTGTCATTCTTACAATATTTTGGTACATGAAAATGTGAAGATAAATGTCCACCTTCTCACTGTTGTAGTGTTGCTAATTATTTGTAACAGCTTATTTACTCAAATGTCTACATCTTGAACTAATTACTAGAAGTATTAAAGATCAATAAATGGAATGTGTTTTCATATTTTTTCGTTATCTGTTGAGCATCTTTTTATTTTTCTACACTAATACTTTAGTTTCACTTACATTTATACCCTACGAATTTAGTGTCAAAAATCATTTACAAAATACTACAAAATAGGTAATGATTCATGTTTTACTAAATCAATAAAATTATCAACTTGGATTAGTGAAACTAAAATACGATGTTTTCTCTTAGTTTTTATTTACTGTTATAATATAGCAGTTGATTATAAACCAGTACTTTTCAGTATAGTCATAGATATTGCTTCTGGCTAACTACAGTTTGATTGATGCAGATGTTAAGTCTAATTTAATCTGAATTCTCTGTGGATATTAGTAATTAACACACTAACTGTTGCCTGAGGTTGTGTTAAATATTTATATTTCAAAAATGATTTCTCATAACCACAGGGTTAAGTTCTATTTTTCTCAAAATTGGAATATAGACATAATCTGAGAGTAAATGTAAGGTATATCTATTCTAAGGGAATACAATTTAGATTCAATTGTTTCTCAACCTTTTGGCTAAGATCAAGTGTACAATTTAGAGTCAAGCAACTGAACTGGAATCTTCATGTACCTTAATATACCACACTTTCTACAAAAATACACCAAATTCCATGACTGCAGCATATGGTACTATGTGTGGCTCATATGCCTACACTTTCTGTAGACTATTGATTTCAAATTTTTAGCCTGTATCTGGGTGCCTTGTGTCCCAATTCTACTTTCAGAACTTTCTTCTATTCTCCTTTGAACCACTCAGGTTTTAATTTTACTGCAGCAGTGTAAACTCTCTAGTATCTCTTCATATTGCAGACTCTCTAGTGTCTCTTCATATTGCAGACACTCTAGACACTCAAACTGGCCTTCTCATTATGAAGATATCATTCTTGATTAAATGCCTAATTCTTAAAATACCTGTTTCGATAATTGTTGATTTCAATATTTACACTGATGAAACTTTCAAAAGCCAGATCTCTCAATTCCTTGACCAACTTTCTTCCATTATCTTGTTCTCCATTCTATTCTAATCAGTCTCTAGAATAGCTCATGGTGGACCCATATCATCCCACTAACACATTGCACCTTCTCTATAATATAAGCTGTCAGAACTTGACTCTTCAAGTGAAACCTCATCCATTTCTGGTCTCCTTTTTTATTATCTCAGCTTCAATAGTCCTTTACCTAAGAGATTGAGATTACTTATCCTACTAAATTACTTATCTTACTACACAATTTATTACTGTCATCATAGATTTATTTCCCTCATTCTTAGTTTTGATTCCATTTTTCATCATTTTAACCACATCTCTGCATATCCCATGTAAAAGTTCAAGTTCTCAAGGAAACTGATGTGAGAATGGATTAGATGTATAAGAGATTTATGGTGCAAAAATACCCTTAAAACATAGAATCATGGGAAATAGGAGTAGGCTAGGTGATCCTTTACATTATGATGCAGATCAGACATCTGTGAGAGGAAGTGGGGAAGGAAGATTGACAAGAAGAGCAGATGAAAGCTCCATACTGAGAAATTTTTGATGTGTGCCAATCAGGATTGGTCCAAAATACTTTTATGAGTAAGTTGAACTTGGCTTTTTTCCTCAGAATACAGTATCTCTTAGTAGATTTGGTGCATTTGAAAATAATGTGCACTTTGCTATTGTTTGCTGGTGTATTTTGACATATAAATTAGATCAGGTTATTTGATAGAGAAGTATGAATTTTCCAAATCCCTATGATGGTCTGTTAACTTATTCTATCACTTATTCAGAGAAGGATGTTAATATCTGTTTATATATGTGAATTATTTAGAGTTGTAGACTTGTTTATTTCTTCTTACAGAAATATCAACTTAAACTTCATGGATTTCAAAACTCTGTCATTAGGTTTATGCATGTTCAAGATTATTAAGACCTCTTAAGGAGCTAGTTATTTTATCATTATAAAATAACCTTTTCTTTAAATTCCTGGTTATGTAGTTTGTTCTATAATTGACTTTACATTTCTAAACCCAGTTCAGCTTTCTTTAGACTACTATTATATGATACATCTTCCCCCCTTGCTTTTAATTACAACTTAAGGATATCCTTGCATTAGAATGCATTTTTTATAAGTACTAGATAGTTGGGGGGGTATTATTTTTATATTTAATCTGTCTCTTTTAGTTGGTTTGTATAGACCATTATATTTTAATTTAGATATGCTTATGTTTAATTGTAGTCTTGATATTTTTTATCCATATCTCCCTAGTGATTTCTATATCTCTTAACTGATTTCCCAGTGATTTCTCAAGAAAGACTAGTTGTAATCTCTAAAGTATTTCCTCAGGTTTCTCTTCTCTGCTACCCTGTCCTATAAAATTGGTTTGCAATGGTATATTCAGACTTAAAGTTTCCTCTCTACTTAAGGAGTCTTTTTATTTCTACCTTATTTCCTCCTTTTGTTTGCAGATTTTAAATTCTCTCTTGAGTAAGCCGAGTAATTATATGGCTCACCTTGTATTTGTTCTGTTTCTCAATTGCCATTGTCCTTCTTTGTCTGATAGATTCAGTTCCAAGGAAATTGTTATTTCAAATATTTGTCTCTTGTTTTTCCTAGTCCAACCAAGTCAAGAAATGAAATCTTTTATTTAGGTCCATACTGATGGGGATAAGAAGTTGGTCCATATAATTTTATGATTTAGCATTATCTTTAATTATTCTTGCCCACCATATTCTACTTACTCCAGGTATCACATCTTTTTCCCTCTGAAATTCATATTGAAGAGTACGGAACATTAAAAATTATATATATATATATGGTAACACATATAATATTAACTATGTGATGAACAGAAATTAATCAATGACCTGGTTGACAAAATATGGTTTGCACATCTATTTTCAAAAACTGATCTGATCTCGATTTCATAAGCTAACCCTTTTGTCTTTGTATTGAAAAAGTGTCTTTTGCTTAATATATATTTAATATAGTTAAACATGATTTTATTTTTTGAAAAGGGTAAAAATTGGAATCCTGGTTTGAAAGATTGGACAAGATAGTTTACCTTTCTGCTTTGTTTTATCTCAGTAATGAAACAGTGATCTAAATTGTCCTGCTGCGAAAGTTGGAGGTTTAGTTGAATAAAATCAAGGAGGAAATATATGTTACTCTTATATAATAACTTTTAAAATTTCAATGCCATTGGGAGGAAAATATCTTCATTTTTATGGTTTCAAATATGTTTGCTAAAACTTTGTAAGAGCATGTTAAACAAATAATCTATTTAGTGTAAAACATGATCTATTCTAGTAGCACCAGAGCTCATTTTATAAAGAAGCATCCATGATACTGGCTCTGTATGAGGTAATGTCCTTAATGACAGCCAGTCTCAATTCTCTACCTTTGAAAGAGTGTGTTTGGCATTTTTCCTTCAGTTCCTGTGACTGGAGGGCACTGATCACAGCAGGTTTGCAAATAAGAAACATAATTTTTCTCTTCTTGGTCCATTACGTATAAAATTGTGGTGTTCGAATGTTTTTTTGAATCACTTGTATTACCCCAAATGATGATGGTTTGAGGTTTTCCTGGAATTTTTCATACATCATCAGTTTCAAAATGAAATAATGATACATAAAATAGTCCTCATTCAAGGAATAAATAAATATGCTACTAATGAGTATTTTCTTTAATGGTGTGGGCATAATTATAACAAAGATGGTTTATTATTCTTTGGCAACACTACCTGTATACACACTTGTGGTTTTGGAGGGGTAATAATTGATTTAAGCCAGGCAGAAACACACACAACTAGATTTCTCAATACAAACAGAACAACACAACAAAAATTCAGCACATGCATTGCTTTTCAACTGTGGATAAAGATTTATTGATGTTTATACTTGATAGTCAAAGAACTTTTGATAAAAAATTAAGGGGTATGATTTGATGCTGGGAATACTACTATTTACAGTTTATTGTGTTTTTAGAAAAAAATCAATTGAAATTTTTGTTATCATCAAATTATAATAGCAAATAATAATTATTACCTTAGAGAGATAAAAAATCTCAGAATCTGTTATAAGTAAATTGTTAAAAAAATTTGTTTGGAGGAAATCACATTTTTTAGAGTAACTAAAACATGTAGAAAGGCAGACAGGATTCTGTTGATATCTATGCATGCATGTAGAGATAGTTAAATAGCTAATAAATGACGGATGATCATGGATATGCATATATGTGCATATGTGCTCATTTTAAATTAATATTTTCACCACCAATTACCAAGCAGAAGCAAAATTGAAGATAAACCTAATAATTCCCTTTACTCATTTAATATCCAAGAAAAAAATGATTAGAATTCCTAACCATAATGGAGTTATTTTATGGGAAATAAAAAAGGATGGTTAGAAAAAAGAATGCAAGAGAAGAATTAACTCTAGATGGAATTGCATCTCTTAATTTTTTTTTTACCAAATTTTAAAGTTTAAGGACATCTTAAAATAATTTTAGAACTTATCAAAATGAAAAGAATTGTATGGTGTTGAAAGAAATGGAAGGTAAACGATCATCTCAAAAGGGAAAAGTTTTCAAAACATAACTGAATCTACATCAATGAGGTGATTTATGCAACGGATCTACTAAAATTGTGAAAGAAATAATATATTGATGGAGAGCAAAATTGCTTTGTGCCTCAATGTTGCTATTTTATTGATATCAGTGAATTATATTAGAAAAAGAATGCTTCTTGTGAAATTATTAAACTTTAAGAGTAGATTTAAATAATAGTCATATATCATATAATTTGAATCATTTAAAAAATTAATAGTTAATATTAGTTTTATATTCATTTTTAAAATGATTGAAATTATATAATATATGTCAATGTCTTCACGTCAAACTATAAAAAATCATTTTTAAATATTAAGAAAAAAACTAAAGCAATTAGGTGAATCTAGTATAGATTAAATTGTTTCTGTATTCTTCTCCAACCCTTTGATTGAAGGCAAATTGGAGTGGTAGAAGCATTTCCCATTTAATGTCGACTCTGTAAAATCTTATTAAATGAATAAAAACATCTCTTGATCTTGGTTTTCACAGCAGAACATGAAATCAATCCTACTTTAGTACAGAAAATAAAATGAAAGCCAAATAGTGAGGAGTGAAATAAGTCAAACTTTTTTTATGAAAAAAATAGCCTTTGCTTCTTTGTTTTTATGTATGAAAACCTTATTAAACTTCAGTCCAATATACAGGTTGGTGAGAAGATCTTTGAATGCAAAATAATTGATGATTGAAATCGCTGTTTTCATTGCCCTAGAGCTAGGGCAGAGAAAATGTGATTCCTCAAGTTCTTTTATTTTTTGAGACTAGGTCTTGCTATTTTTGCCTGTGGAACTGCAGGCTCACATTGCCCAGGGTACCACAGACTCAAACAATCCCCAGTCTCAGCTTGCCAGGTAGCTGGGATTACAGGTGCGTGCCACAATGCCCAGTTATATATTTTTTTGGAACTAGGTCTCACTATTTGCCCCTGGTGGGATTCAAACCACGATCCCTGGCCCTGGCCATGGCTTCCTAGGCTGCTGCTTACAGGCATGCACCACCATGCCCAGCCCAGACAGAGAAAATGGAGTTAACTTCTCTTTTTTATTCTCAGTTGATTAAATGAGACTGCTTTATGGACAAGATTTCATTTCTCAGGTTATCATTCCTGAGGATAGAGCAGAGTGCCTTTAAATAATTTGGCCTTCCAGTAAGAGTAGAAACATATCAGATGGGTAGCAGACAGAATCACAGTCTCTTAAATTATTAAACAGATTTTCTGTTCCAGGATCCAAAGAGTTTTCTATTTTTTGGCAAACTACCATAGATCTGAGAGGGTGCATCTATGCCTGGTGATCACATGGTAACAAAGAAGTACTTGACCTTGGCCCTTTTCAAATCTATTCTTAACATAGGAGAAGACTTTCAATGTTTGCATTTTTTTGCCCTTAATAAGCATTTTAATATACTCACTCTTGCATCGTTGTATTAAGATAATAGAAAGAATTTTGGTGTTGAAACACCAAATGCATCCCAAAACATGGAATTTATTGCTTTGTGAAATACACACATGCAAGCTAAGAAGCCACATAAAAATTGTCTCTGACTGTGATCATCAATAAGATGCTGTATACCTTCTGCTCAAGCAATATAGACCTGTGAAAATAACATGTTAGGTGGGACTTGGGGCATTTCAGGAGTGCCAACAAAATAAGAAGTGCTGAAAAGAACTGAGTATATGTCACACTAAACTCTGCATGAAATGCTACCTATCATTCCTCAAAAGAAGCAAAAAATGAAGATCAATTTTTATTATAAATTTGTAAATTAATTTGGTAGTAACGTATATTTTAAACTGCTATTATGTTGTCTATTATCTCTTTTTAGACAACTGATTCTATTCCTTGCTTTTATTAAGTGTAACATAGCATGTAGCTTATATATTACATTATTACTAAATTTTTATAAAACACACATTCAAAATATTATATATGACCCCAAGGATTGAAGGTAATAGTGAAAGTTGTATGTCAATATCACTATAGTACAGTTAGAGAAAGCTTATTGATTTTAGGCCAATGTATTAGTGGCTTATTCTTCTTCCTTAATAATTATATAGAGAGAATTAATTAGAACAGGAGCAGCACTAATTCCATCTTTATACAAATAAATTAGTTGAGATCTTTAGGATTGCCTCATGATGAGCCAAAGAATAATTCAACTAATTTTAGTTGTCTATTTAGATGGTGTTTTTAGAAAGCTGGTTCATCTTTTGCTTCATATTCTTTCTTGCTGAAGAGAACTAAATTTGCAGAACAAATTCTAAGGAGGCTATGACAGCATGGGAAAGTCTTGCAGCTGTTTGTCAGGCTTCACCAGCATCTCCTGAAGCAGCTGTCTTGCTTTTCTCTAGCAAAAGCTCTAGTTTATATAACTGATCCCTATTTAAAAAAAAAAAAAATTAGGAAGTCCTGGACTTTGAGGATTCTTAAAGTTTGTGTTCAAATGTAGCATGTATGAATGTATTTTAAAAGATTTTTGGACACACAATTTAATAGGGCTGTATTTTATTTTTCCTAGTAGTTTCCCTTTTGAATTACTTCCCAACTTTTATAAATTTCTATTATGCTGAGTAATAAAGGATTTTGTCATGTATTTTTTTAACAAGGTAGGAAGTGTTAAAATAGGCCGTTTAAAAAGTATATGTGTAATACTTTTTCATTTAACATTAGAACAAAAATCTTTCACCATGAATTTATTAATACTTATTTTATGACCCAATATGTGGTCTATCTTAAAGATTATTTCATGTGCACTTGAGAAGAATGATCCTTTGGGAATAATTTGGAAGAAAGTGCCCTATAATGTCTACTCAGTCTATATATTCTAATTCTTTAAGGTTATTTTCCTGTTTATTTCCTGTCTGAGTGATCTGTCCAGTGCTGAAAGTGTGATGTTGGAAGTTAATAGCCATGGTTGTATTGCTGTCAGTATGTTTATAGAGTTGTTACTAATTCACTTTTAAAGGTAAATGTCCCATAGGGACAAGTGGAGATACGGATTCCAGTTAGGGAAATAAAGGTTATTGTTACTCGGGTAGGACTGTGCCACAGTAGTTGGAGAGAATACAGAAATCAAGTTTTGTTTTGGAGAGAACGTGATAGGATATGCTAATGCAATTACTGTGGAGACTAGAGATTAGTCTCTATTTCTAGGCATGGAAAGATTTAAGGATGCCCATGAGGACTAGGAATCTAGTAATAACTTAGAGGGAAGTGCCATTTATTAATATATATGATTGGAAAGTTATTCTTTGATGGGAACATATTACAAAGGCAATGCTCAGTATCTTAGTAAATGCATAATATACATGGAGGGAATATTAATGATATGTTTTAGATTTAATAATAATTACTTTCTATTTAACAACTAATGTGGTAATTCAAAATTATCCGAACATAAACTGCATATTGAAATTCTGTTGCTTAAAAATCCTCACTTACTTTCTATACCTGAAAGAAAATAAGCAGTTTTTTCCAAAGTCAAGGAGAAATCACCACCATTTCACCTTCAGATCAAAACTATGACCTAAAAATTTACAGAGGAACAAGGACAGCTTCTTCAACAAATGTTGCTGGGAAAACTGAATCAAGAATGAAAAAAATGAACCAAGATACCTCCCTAGCACCATGTACAAAAACCAACTAAAATGGATAAAATACTTTGATATAAGACCTGAAACCATAAAATATATAGAGGAAAACTTGGGCAAAACACTCCATGAGTTATAATTCAGAAATCCATTTCTGGACACATATATAGCTGGCAAAGAAATGAAGGAAAACATAAATAGCTGAACTACATCAAACTAAAAACTTCTGTACAGCAAAAGAGACAACAGACAAAACAAAAAGAAAGCCAACTGAATGGAAGAAATTTTTTGCCCTCCACAAAAGTGATAAGGGATTGATAACAAAGATCCATAGGACCTCACACAACTTAACAAAAACAAAACAAGAAGCCCAGTCAAAAAATGGGGAGAACTAAAAAGACACTTCTCCAAAGAGGTAATACAAATACCAACAGGCACATGAAAAACTGCTCAATGTCACTAGCAATCAGAGAAATGCAAATCAAAACCACAATATCAATTTGCACCAGTATGAATGGCCCATATCAGAAAAATGGGCAACAAAAAACTGGCGGGCATGTGGAAAGAAAGGAACACTCTTACACCACTGGTGGGAATGTAAACTAGTCCAGCCATTATGGAAAGAAGCGTGGAGGACCCTCAAACCAATGAAAATTGAAATACCATTTGACCCAGCAATTGCTCTTCTGGGAATCTACCCAAAGGAGACTTCAATGCTTGTACAAAGGGACACCTGTGTTCGGATGTTTATGGTAGCACTATTTATAATTGCAAGGACATGGAAGCAATCCAAATGTACCAAAACAGATGAATGGATGAAAAAGCTGTGGAATATTACCCATCAATTAAGAATAACAAATGATGAATTTATGATAACATGGATGTACCTAGAAGAAATCATATTAGCAGAAACAAGCCAGAAAGAAAAAGACAGAATCCAAATCGCTTCACTAATATATGGGACATAGGAAAAACAAACAAAAATCCAGGAGGAAAAGTCAAAACAAACTAAAAACCAAACTGAAGTACACAACTCAACTCGGGCGGGGGGGTTGTTGAAGGGGGGACTGATCAGGGAGGGAAGAGCCCTGGGGATTACAAATATGTGAAATATACATATATACGTGTATATATAGATATATAGGTGTATATATATATATATATACCTATATATAGATATCTGTATATCTCTCTATATATAAATTATTTTAAAAATAAACTATGCCTTGATTCTTTTACTCTCTGTTCCTCTTTTTTACATGGTTCTATCTACACTATCATTTTGGACTCAACTAAGAGTTCCCCAGGACAGGTCAGAACTTGTTATAGAAGTTTTGAGTAAGTCTAAAGGTTAAATAAGCAATAAAATTTCCTGATTATGATTGTGACCAGTACATTTCTCTCTTATCTGAAGCGTGGTCTTTAAGTAAGTTATCCGAAAACAATATGAAAGTCAGGAACATCCATGGACAAGGTTTCCTGCCCAGTATGCATCAACCAACTGATCAGACCAAGTGTGAGATTTATGGTCAAGAAGGTAATATCTTCAAACAAATAACAAGGCAAAGGGATTAATCCCAAGTCATTGTCTTTTGTATCTAAATGGACTCAGAACTTTTATAAGGTGGGCAGTGGTTGGAGTGCCATGAGTCTTGACCACACAGACATCATATAGTTTCAAGACCAGATGACTCCTCTGTGTGGATGCATGCTCAGAAATTTGTGATTAAGGATGCTCTTGGGAGGCGATTTTTTTTTTTTAAATGAAAATGGGTATTAATGCACCTAAGACAATTTTAAGCAACCAGGGTTCCTGTTTGCTGCTTTGGAGGTTTAAACAGTTTGGATCAGATTGAATAACTAAACCACAACTAAACAACTTAAAAGTACCTTTAAGAATTCCTCCTGACAACTCATGTCTGCTTTGTGAGTCATCTTTTTTCAGAATAACACATCTGGGGTTTCACAGAATTTTTCTCTCATGCGATTCCTGCAACATTAGATCTGTGAATTCATCTCATCAAATTTATTTGCAAAAATGTTTTTACACTTTTGTTGGAAGAGTGATCTCCAAACCAATTATGGTGTTCCATTGTGAAGGGCATGTGACCTGCAGTTTCTGGAACCACCACAGGAGAACAAGCCAGCTTGACAAATGTGCAGCACAATCTAGGGGTCTCCAGGGAGCACTTTGCTTTCTCTCATTCCCAACCCTTGGGCACAGGGGCAGCACTGTCACTGCAGTCAGGCTTAGCTCAGGTCTTGGTGCTGCAAATGCCAATTGTCCTGCGGGACGTGGGTCCATCCCTCTTGTTGCTGCACAGAAGGTTGACCTTGCTAGTTCAGCAGGTGGACCTGTAGCCTTCCCAGATAGCCTGGTTCTTCTCTGCCCCTGTAGATTGCACTGGAAGTTGGAGCTTAAAGCTTTAAACTCAAGGAATTATAAAGCATGAATGGTGGAGTGGAGTAGCTTTGATAACTGTAAAAGCCCGAGGAGCAGACTCTTGGCTGTCTTGCTGGACATCAGTTAAAACTCTGTTCCTTGTGTTTTGATCTGATGCTCTTCTCTCTTTGCCTCATGTCCAGTCTTGGCACAGCCTCTAATTGCCAGTGGCTGCTTCCATATGTCCTATATTTGGCTTCTGACTTCTCATTGGCCGACTGTCCCTTCTTCCACATATGTGGCCAGCTCCAGCCTCTCTTCTAGAGCTTGTATATTATCTTATATGTGTAACTGGTTTCCTGCTTGTTCTCCAGTATACAGTCTCTGCTCAGTGTACAGCTACCATCTACTATGTGCAGCTTTTAACTTGGACTCTGCAACATGGAAAATATCTGGGATAGAATAGACAGTTTCAGTCATGTGCTAGATGGTAAACTTTCTCTCTCTCTTTCAACTCCTCTTTTTCTCTGAAAATAAGCACTATTGTTTCTCCTAATATGTCTCTGAGTTGTGGTCTGCAGTTGTAATGCTAGCAAGCACACTGAGGGGTACCCTGACGACCTTTACTTGCATCATCTAAAGGGATTCTGTCATTCATATAAAGTTAAATCATGCTTTTTGTATGAAAATTCTCTGATAAAATGATTGTGCATGGAAAGAGAAGAGTAGGGACATAGTTCCCCAATAAAACACTCACTTACCCATCTCCTCATGGGTAAATGACCACCCATGCTGTATTAACCCAAAATGGGGCCACTGAGATCTAAAGCTTGCCATAAGTCTAAAGTTCTTTTTGGTGAGAAATCATAAAAAAAAAATAAAGTGCAGAAAGGGCCAGGCAATTCTGGGATGAAAGCACAATTAAAGTATAAATCAAGAGAAAAGCTATCATTGTGAATCTCCTATGTGTCTCTCATTTGTTTCTGCACTCCACATTTCTCCTTCCATGTCCCCAAGTCCCTTGTGTAAGTCCAAAGTTGAGAAGCAAGCCCCCCTCCTTTACATGTATCTCTGCTCCATCTGTTTTTCTTCTGTGTCTCTCCAAGTGTTCTATAACTTCACCTGGTCACTTGGCTCTGTGTTTTACAGGGTGAGGCATGGTACCTGGAACCTCCTCTCTTTAAGATATCTCTCTTACAGCAATTGTGTGGGTGAGGACCCACTTACTACAGCACTCCTTCCCCATAGTTCTGCTTGGTTTCATTTTAACACTAATTATTTGGGAAAGTAAATTCAAGTCATATTTTCTACTGTCTTACAAATCTGTATCAATCTTTGACAGCAAGAAAAGCTCACCATAGCACATATGAGATAAAGTTCTGTCAGAGGGAGGACAGGCCCTGACTATCTCAACATCTTTAATTATTTACATAAATAACTCTTGACAAAATTTATTACCTCTGTGTTCATTTGTTTACTCATTTGTCATTTATTTTTACTCTTCATACAAAAGCTAAGTTTTGTTAGAACAGACATTCCTGTGTCTCCTTTTATATTTCTTGTTGACAACATACAATAACAGGTATAGAATATGTGTTCACTAAATGTGTTTTACTGAAAGAATCATGTATCTAGTTTCATATTACATTTCAGATCATTACATTTTACATTAATGTATTAAAAAGATCACAAGATTGATGATAAATAATGTAACTATAAATGCATCTTCCATCTTCACAGCATACATATAATTATATTCATCTGCATTTATTATACTGATTAATATACTTAAATTAGTCTCTGTGGGAGAATAAATTTCATATTAGATATCATATTGGGAACTACACTTAGATAATGAAAATTATCACTTATATGAAGAGATATTGGGCAACTTACCCTTAAACCAAATTGAAAGATTGAAGAGTCAAAGGAATGAATAAATGTATCACATACATGGGAGCACAATGTCTTATCATCAAAGGGTATCATAAAGACAAAAAGAAACACTTTTGATAGTAACAAAAATCAAACACATAACTATATTATTTGTCATTCCACATTGAGTCAGTAAAAATCAATATGACTGATAATAAACATTTTAAGATACCTTAGAGACCCTTTATTCAAAACAGCATACATTTTGAACAGATTTCGACAGTTGCGGAAAGAAGGAAACAGTCAAAACAATGCTTATTAAGCAAGTTGGGGGTAAATTATTACTTACATTTTTTTTTGGTTTGTTTATTTTATGAAGGTAAATGAATATAATTATGTCTGATAAGTAAGAGTTAATCCATCCTCTTGCCTCCCTGATATTTCTCACACATAATGCAAGGCATTACATTTGAACACCAGGACATTTTCATTTACATTTCAATATCCATTCCTTTTAGAATTATGACGACTAGAAAGTATAACTATTTTCTGAATTTTACCTTTTATCTTTCTTGTTGACATCAACTCCCTGACTTCATATTTTGCTATTTCTTACCTAAAAAATATAAATAAAATTTATTTTGGATCTTTAGAAAACATTTTACAAAATTGTTTACCAAGATGAAACATACTGTACTAGCAAGTATGATAGCATAGAAAATATTTTAAAATTTGTATATAAATTGTTACTACATCCTGATAAAGTTATTCACCATTATTTTTGACTTTCTAGCAACAAAATAGGTTCACAGAAATATAAACTATGACTTAATGTGACATTTGAAATCACATTCTGGAATAGATTAATGGTTATAGTTAGTAATGATTCACTGGGAAACTATTTCTGTTATCTATTTGGGCTCTTCTGTAGCTTTCCCAAAATATAACATATGATTCTGTCATATGAGATTCATAGAGAGTTAGGCAGTCAGTGTTATTCCAGAAATGATGTTATATACTTCTTGTTCACTTGTACTTTACATAGTTATCTCTAATGAACTAGCCACAAAATACCAATCAGTGATAGCTCTCATTTTTTGGGGACACAGAAACAATTTCAGTATTTGAAAAAAACTAATTCTTAAAAAATAATCTAACCTTCTATAATTACCTTCTGAAAAGGTGACATGTATTGTTTGCTGAAAATATCTACTTAGATTACCTTTGACATTTAAATATTTCATTAAGATTTAATATATAGCCCAGCTAAACAAATTATTAGATAATATAGATTACTATGTTTTAAACATAGAAAAAAGCCCCAAAATGGAATATATCATGCTGGGCCCTGACTCAGATTTGCAGTTCCAACCTCTCCCAAAATTCTAATTCTGGAGTTTCCTAAATAACACAATTGATGTAATCTGCTTTCCTCTGAGGGATGGTTGGTTTATATGGAATAATCTTTTATTTTGGTCATGACCCTTTTCTTTCTGTGTAAAGATATATAATACCCTTTGTTTTGTGTGAACCTTGCGGTATCTAAAGGGAATCCTGTCTATTCATGGATCATTTAATAAAGCCAGTTAGAGCTCCAATTTTGTTTTTAGCACATCTAATCACCATTGGTTAGGGAATAAAAAATATAAAGAAACTCAGAAGTAATCTCATGCCCCTTTCAAATTTTGACTTCTCATTTCCCCTAAAAAAGTAAGCATTGTCTATGAACCTGTGATAGTATTTTCTGCTCTTGAAATATATAAATCAAATCATCTGTATCCTTTTGTGCCCAACTGTATTTGATTTAAAATATCCTTTTGAGAATTGCTCAACATCACTAGCAATAAGGGAAATGTAAATCAAAATCACAATGAGATACCACCTTAGACTACTAAGAATGGCCCACATCCATAAAACGGGTAACAACAAATCCTGGCGAGGATGTGGAGAGAAGAGGACACTCTTACACTGCTGGTGGGAATGTAAACTGGTCTAACCTCATGGAAAGCTGTATGGAGGGCCCTCAAATTAATGAAAATGGAACTACCATTTGACCCAGCAATTGCTCTCCTGGGAATTTACCCAAAGGTGACTTCAATGTGGGTACAAAGGGACACCTGTACTTGCATGTTTATTACAGCACTATTTATAATTGCAAGGACATAGAAGCAACTGAAATGTCCAAAAACAGAAGACTGAATGAAAAAGATGTGGTATATATATACACAATAGAATATTACTCATCTATTAAAAATGAAAAATTGGACGATTTTATGATAACATGGATGGACATAGAAGAATTCATATTAGCAGAAACAAGTCAAAAAGAAAAAAAAAACAGAAACCAAATGGTATCACTACTATATAGGACATGGAAAAGATAAACAAAAATCCACGAAGAAAAGTCAAAACAAGCCAACAACCAAATTGAAGCACACAACCTGGGGCGGGGGGGAATGGGACAGGGAGGGAACAGTTGGGGGGGTGTGAATCCCAGAGATCACAGAGATGTGAAATTTATATATAAATAAATTATTTTAAAAAAGGAAATCTCAGAGGAAAAAAAATCCTTTTGACACCTATTCTTGTTCTTGTGCAAAGTTGTGACATTTTATTGGACTTACAGAATTCAATTAATTTATTCAGATTGGTGTTAATGAATATTGTGTTGTTTGATGCTGATGAGGTCAAGGGGACTGGGAGATGCTGAGGTTCTTGATTTCTTAATCAGAAATAATTTCTGTTGAATCCATGCAGGTGAGTTAGTTACGAACTTTATTTTATGCAGTGTTGCTCACTCAAGAAAAGAGAATGTGGGAAATTTCAAGGGAGACATTTATATCTTGACTGTTGGTCTATATAGCTTTACTGGGGGGGGGGCAGGGATTTAATATTGACCCAAAGTGCTCTTGAGAATATTGATTTTGTTCATTTACCATTTTGTTCTTAAATGTCTACAATATCTAGAATATATTGATTGTTTCTTATTGTTTTGAAACAGACTTAAGGGTGACTTAAATGTACTTTGTTCTCTATACCACAGAGGTGTTATTGAAGATAAAACAATATGTAACAAGAAAATATAGCATTGGAAACACTTTTTAAATAAGTTTTCTATCCTAGAAATGTTTTAGTATATATAGATTTGTTATGCTCATACAAAGTTCCCCTAGTTATAGTTACACACCCAAATTCCTGTAACAACTTACATTACTGTGGTACAGCCACCACATTTAAGGAGTCAGTATTAATTTAGTAAGAATGTTCAAGCCCAAACTTTGTTCAGATTCTTAGTTTTTTGTTTTTCTGTTCTGGGATCCCACATTCACATTTAGCAGACATAGGTTCTTAGACTTCTTTGGTCTTTGATAGTTGTTCCAATTTGTATTTTTATATCAGATATTTTTCTGTTTTTCAGGGGTCTTGATAGTTCAACAAGTTCTTTTCTAGTACACTGTATTGTGATCCTCAATTATAATTTATCTGATTTTTTTTATAACTAGATTAGTGCTATCTATCTTATTTTGCATCATGAATTTGAATCAAGTCCACCTCTGCTGTTTCCCAGCTGAGTCTGACTATGGAGGAAATAGCGTGATACATGACCTGTGCCAAGGTCAGCCAGCTGTTGCCTTTGCATAATACATGGATCAAGCTAAGATCTGCTGTGGAAGATTATTAAGGGGAAAAAAAAGTGCCAAGTATGGAAGAAAAAAAAAAACTGACTACATACCAGTTGGTTGGATGGCATTCATGTATCAAAATATTATAAGGGACTTGAACACTAGACCTCAGACCAGTATTGAAAGATAAGTCAAATACAAATATTGCATATTCTGTGCTCCTGAGGGAGATGCATCAAAGTGTCTATACAATGTATTTATATAAATAAAGGATGTTGTGGGGAGGGACAGAGTGTGAGTGCAGAGGAGGTCAAAGAGTCATTCATGTATTCAGTACTGTGAACTCCACAGATTTCTATTTAAGCCTGTCTATGGCTTCAACCAATATGATCTGTAAAAGAGTCTTGACTTTGAGAGAATTTCCCAGAAAAAGTTCCTAGCCGCCCTTTTAATAGTCAAACCACAATGTTCAAACTGCCTGTAAATTATTAGTAAAGAAACTAACCCTGGTGGTCACTATGGTAAATGATAAGCCTTAATAAGTACATAAATTCCATTGGTCTTATTTTAAGATTTAAAAATCAAAAATATCCAAGTTTCCACAGAAATTAAAAAAGAAAGAATTTCTGTTTTAACTCTAAATCAGCTCTATCTCCAAAGATCAAAATAAATGTGTCAGTTAAAAATTTGCAAGAATAGAAAGGCTTATGATGGAGATGGGAACATGCCAAATAAGAAGTGGTAAGAATCCTCCACACTGTAACCACCTTGGAGCACCCAGAAATAACTTTTCAGGAGGAAGAAATAAATCTCCCTTCGCACAACATATGAGCTCAGAGGTGCTCCTTTGGTCCTCTTCCACTTTACTTGTTGCCTGGTCCTTAACTTGGAATGGTCACCTTGTTACCATTTCTCCAGGCTTTGTTCCCTCATTTACAGAGTATGGACCACATTCTCCAGATAGAAACCCTTGCCATGGGTTACATTATATCTTTCAGAATATCCTTAAGACATCACATTTTGTATCTGCCTAGAAGTAGACATGTTTTCAAGAGGACGGTAACATGAGAAACTTGCCTAGAAAGCTACAATGAACACAAGGCAATTTTTTAGATATTAAAAATATTTTGGAGTAATTTATACTTACAATATGTTCAGGAGAGTGTTCTTTTTAATATTTCACTCAACTTTTCTTGATGATTTTCTGTCCATACATCACTTGAATGAAAAATATGAACATGGAAGTTAGTTAGCTTGAACACTTCCTATGGAAGTAAATGTAAGAATGGTATATCTTTATACTTTGCATTTGATATGAAGTTTTAGAAATGTTCTGAAAATAAGAGAATTGAAATTATATATGTGTGCACATATATGTTATTTATATATGTGTGTGTGTGTGTGTGTGTGAATCTCTTCTCTGTGAGTTTAAGACAGTTGAAGAGATTCAGAGATCCACCAAAGCGTACTCCTGGAAAGTTCATCTTGTTTTATTAGCACTGATATAGATATATTACTTTTACAACATAATTTTGATCTATAAAAATAATTTGAGTTTTGTACTATAAATTATAATTGGTATCTTTTCAAAAGAAAATTGCAGATGTAGAAACGCAAATATCTTTTGCAAATGCTAAGTCTTTAAGTTGTAGATATGTATAGTTATGCCAGGATATACTACTGAAAATATAACATCTGTAAACCTAATGGGACAGGATATAATGATAACAATTATACAGAAAACTTTGCTTAACTGGAGAATAGAAGTAAAAAATACTTCTCAAGAAAGGAACATTTTACACTGTTAATGAAATGCAAACTGGTCCAGCCACTTTGGAAAGCTGCGTGGAGGACTTTCAAACTACTGACAATGGAGTATTGTATGTCCCAACATTTCCACTTCTGAGAATTTACCCAAATGATGCAAAACATTAATTCAAGACCTGTACTTCAATGTTTATTCTAGCAGTATTCACAATAGCCAAAATATGGAAACAACCCAAATGCCTCAAAACAGATGAATGAATCAAGATGCTGTATATTTACACAATGGAATACTATTCAGCAATCAAAAATAAACCACAAATTCATATCACTTGTGGCAACATGGATGGAGCAAGAAGATAAATATAGAAGAAAAAGATAAATAACAGAGGGTCTCAGTTATATGTGGGATATAGAGAAAATAATCAAAAGGTGAAGTGAAAGTTAAAACTAACAAACTCATAACAGAACTAAAGCATACAGCAAGGAGGGCATGGAAGAAGGGTGAAATCAGAGGAGGGATGAGTACATTTGATAAGGGTGATGGTTCATGGGTGACATGGTGGTGAGAGAACCTCAGTGCATAGTATACAACAATGTATATAGGTAGATAGTTGCATACATGTATACATACAGACAGATGTAGCCAATAAAAATTAAAAAAAAGAAATCAGTATTGTATGAATTAGTTTTGTGTAATAACACTCATTGATATATGTATATATATATATACATATACAGTAAAATTTCAAGAGTGTTATCAATAACATGGTGATATCTCATGGATCTACCATGGGCAATCAGACATATTAGGAAGAAAAATGTAAAATAAAACGGAAAGAACAGGTAACCTGTACAAAGTGTCAAACAAAATGATGTCCATAGTAAAATGATGTCCAAAGCACATACTCTGTACTACTCCTACGAAGCTTTTCTAAATTTTTATTTATTTGTGTATATATACATATGTTTTACATCTTTGTTAAATTTTACTTTATTATGCACGAATCACCTAAAAATTTAAAACAATGTATAAACATATTCCATCAAAACAATGATTTGCTAGACATAGTATGCCTTTTCTATCATGACCTACTTGCCAAACTGAGGAAATTCTTTATCTCTTGGAGTTCTGGCTATTATCTTAAGAACAATTTGTAATAAGTAAAGATGAATGAAATATGAGGCAAATAACAGATATGACACAGTAATTAAAATTATATTTGTTATGGCTTATCTAAGCAAGAAGTAAAGGTATTTAATTTGAATTCAGTTCTGGTGGTTGATATAAGATAGAGGCATTTGCTGAAATGTGGTTGAGCAGATTAAATCTCATAAATAATTTAGTGGTAATGCAGAAACTGAAATTCTTGATATGGGTCACTATGCAAAAACATTTTATGACAAGCTTTTTGAAGCTAGATGTAGTCAGATTGACCTTGGCTAGGACTTCAAAGTAAAAAATATTTTGAATAAAAAATAATAAATGCCAGTTGAATTATCATAGAGCAGGTCACACACTGCTAAACAGATAATGTCTAAACATTTTTACATGGTGCCAGAACTATGACCTTATAAAACATAAATGTGTATACAGCAGAAAAGAGTCCTTACTGTTTATTTATAATTTCCTGAGAGGAACAAGTTTTTAATGAAACTAATTTATACAATGAAATAAGTAAATGATAGTTACAATAATGAGTTTGACAATTTTTGTGTTTATTGTTTCTCAGTTTTAATTAGAACTGTATGGTTTTTGAATTGCTAATTATAAAACAAAATGAAATGTGACTTGACTTTCAGTGTAAGCCGTTTGAGGTCCTTTAAATCATCTTTATCTAAGAAAAGAAAGTTGAGCAATAATAATATAAAACAACAAGTCTACAATGTTATCAGTAGTGCAAGAGTCACTGAGTTAATCAAAAGCAATTAGCTTTCTTCTCAGAAGTATGGTGTTGACACACTTAAATTGAAGTATTATGTTCTGGTAATATGAAACTCTTTAGTCTCCTTTAAAAATGATTTTCTTTGCATTTTAATCATCGTTGCAGAGTTTATTTTGACCTAATAAGACATGAAATGAGATGGCCCCTCTGAGGCAATGAAGGATCTGGTTTGGCTAAGTTCTAAAACCACTGTTCCTCCTTCGACCTCACAATCTGTCTCAATCTACCAAGGACTTTTTAATTTGTATGATAATAATGCAAGCTCCGCATACTCTATTTTAAGTGACCTGGAGACTCACTGACTCAGATCTTGGTTTGAAATGAAGTTATGTTTATTCTTCTATTTTTATTTCTTAAATGAAGTCATATTTCATCATGACATTGTATAGGTATCATATATGCATTATTATAAACCAACAACTATATGTAATACAATATATTCACCACTAAAAGTCTGATTTTTCTAACTTTGTTGATAGTTGTTTGACTGACAAATGAAGGGTAGTGGAATATAAAATTCATAATTTGGTTCCAACAGATCCTTGGTCAGTTTCCTATGACTTAACATGGCACATGGATTTGATAAACCTTTGGGAAATTTTTTGTTGTCTAGTTGAAGGATAATTATCATATTGATTGAGATATCTTTTTGTTGTCAACTAGATAAACCAAAGGTGGGTAACTTAAAAGATTCTCTTACCCTGGGGTGTCAAAGGGCAGCTCTAGGCTGTACTTCAGATAGTAGTGATTAGAGGATACACTTCCCACATTTGTCTCTGATTATATGCAGTTGATAATTATTGAAGGGGAAATGATAATGATAGACAAAATTTCACTTTCATAAATGTGGTCATATTTTAGAAGAAAATGACTTGAAGCTACATGTTAACTAATAGCTGTTAGTAGAGGCAAGGGAAAAAGGAAATCACTAGAGGGGTCTTAAAGGTTAATGGGGTAGGGGGTGGTGATGACTGGACATTTGGTGGTGAGTCAGTATCATATAGGCATTGTTATGGGGAGAAAATGTATTTATGGAACATATGAAGTGTTTTATGCTCATGTTCAGAAAAAGAAAAAGAAAAAAAGCCGTCTTGGACAATGAATGTTACTTTTTGTACGAAAATTTTCCTAAGCTACTAAGCTTTGCTTCAATATTTATCTTATGTGGTCCTATAACATTCTAAATACTCACTGTCATACTGAGACTAAAAAGAGAATCTCAACAAGTTCAGAAAATGTCTATAATATTAATCCTTATATTTTCACCACCTAACAATCAGCTATTAAAACATTGGTCTTAAATATGTATTTGTTGGATCAATGAATATATGAGATCTCTTTCATTAATAGAAATGTTTTGTTTGATTGAAGAGACAGAAAACTATACAATCATTAGGTTTTAGAATTGCATCATTAACTTCTGCTAATGTTTAATTTCAATTCTAAGTTATTTTCTAATCTAAAATTATTTTGAAAAACATTCTTTAATTTCGAATTTCTTCACAGATTTTGGACACATTTACAAACTAATGGCAATTTGTGAGTTTACAACATAGGCCTAATTTCATTAGCCTTTATTAGGAAGCATGGACTCAGGAAAAATGTAATAATATTGGTTTAAAAAGGGCAAAAAAAGCATTCATTATTCTTTGATTAAATTTCTAATCAGTATTCATTTCCAGTTTCTTCCAAGTTACACTAGAACATAGCAAATAAAAAACAAATCACCGAGCCTGGCAATATTTAAAATATGAATGTCACTTTCCGAATTCATTATTTTCTTTTCCTCAAGGCAACAGACAGCTTAGTTTTCATGGCAAGAAAAATAGTTCCTTTGTGGTCATTTCTATGCATTAAAGGATTTAAAATTTTCTGAGATGTTATTCAGTTTGATCTAACAAATGCTAAAGGCAAAAAGACTATTTATAGCATGCTTTTTCTCCAACTGGATGACTTTTACTATATTATTCCAATACCTGTCATCACATCTAATAATAGGCTATCTATTTTTAATGCTGTTTATTTCATTAGTGTTATATATGACATGGAACTTCATTTTTGAAGACTGTCAATATCTTTCTCTGAAGGAAGCTAACCTGAGGTGAACTCAGAACTTAAGAAAAAAAGCAATCTCCATTTCTTTTTGACATTAAAACCTTATTAGAATTGCACTGCTAGATTGGTCTACTAATGAATGCAAAGACAAACAATATACAAGTTTCTGTAACACTGTTAAATAGTATATCCAAGTCTGATTTACTTAAACATGATTCATTAAAACTAGTCTCTAAAATTATATTTTACCATTTGTCAAATTTCATAATTGGAACAGAAAAACAAAAACAAAAACTTTTATTTACCCCAGGGTGGGTCCTGAACTGGGAGAGGAGATTAGTGGGTTCCGCCTTCCAAACCCTACCCTGTTAGCCTAGACAGGCTGAATGTTGGAGATGAGGTCCTTTTAGAGTGCTCAGGCCCTTGGAGAACTCCAGGGGTGTAAGAGTGAGTCCTATCAGGGTCTCAGGGTCTTGCCTCCTTGTGGGTTGATGTTGGGACTGGGTACAGGGGGCAGAGTGGGGGGCATACGCATCTGGTCTACTCCATCCTCAACCAGAGCTGCACTAAGAATGAAAAAAAAAAAAAGGCTCTTCTGCTGCATATATAATGGAGAGGAAAAGAAGAAATAACTGCCTTATATATATGTACCACCTGGGTAGATTAAGTAGCATGTTAGGAACCACTGAGACAAGAATGTGAAACCAGTCATTATGGTGACCCCCTCATAGATTTCTACCTGCATCATCTCCAGGATTGGGGAACCAAACCCCTGGTTCACAGTTTTGTACAATATGAGTGAGGCTCATCCTTTACCAATCAATGGGGAAAGAAAGTCACAGAGATGTGGCTGTGGCCTCTTGTCAGAATTGCTAACAGGAGAGATGCTGAACCAACTTCCAGGGGAAATCTGTCCTCAGCAGGGAATACCTCCACTACCAGAGGCTGGGAATTGGGCTCTCCAACCAAGATATGAGAACTATACAGCACATAAGCAAAGCCATATAACAGACAGCAGAAAAGATCCTGGAGAGCTGCACCATGCATTCGCAGTACAGGGTCCTGAGTTTGGTCTCATTTACTCCTGGAGATCCGAGCTGCCTGGTCTGTTACTGTCTAGGAGTGCAAGTCTGTACCCAGGAAAAAAGTATATTGTTCCAGGAAAAAAGAGAGCACCAGTGGTCCAACATTGTGTGTGAGGAGTTGCTGTGACCAAAGGGGGAAGGGGGGGGGGTAGAGTTGGGAGATAGGGGTATAGCATGTAGGGGAGGGTTATACCTAAGGGGAACAACAACCAAACATGACTGATATTGTATGGAAATTATAAAGTTAAAAAGAAAAAAGGAAAAAAATTTCTGAATCCTTTATTCTTACATATCTCAATCTGAAGAGATACATGCTCAAATTGATGGTGATTTTTCCCTAGTACTTCATTTGAACCTATACCTTTTAAAAACCTGTTGTAGTTTGTACTTTTAACTTTGTACTTTTAATTTTGGAACACACCCTTAATTTTGGATATTTATCTTAAGTGAATCTCTTCTTATATAATAATATGCTTTTACTTTCATATAACTGTGTAAGATAAAGGAAACCTTACGTCTGACTTTCAACAGATTTGCTAAGGTTTACATATGTAATCTCTCAATCTTAAATAGGCTCAATCAACTCTTAGAATTAGCCATGAATGAGCATTTTATGATTTTTTCCCATTTTACAGAATTTTTAAAATATTCAAAAAATTCTTAAAGGTCTCACGTCTGCTAAGTAGAAAGCTATGATTCTAGTCTTGAGACTGTGTATGTACTTAACCTTTATGCTATTCCGTGATAAATGTTACATCTGTATAATGTTCACTTGTAGGGTCTGCAGTAATTATTTCTTAAGGGTTTTGGAATGTCTTTGCCTTAAAAAGCTACATAATAAATTTGACTCAGAATTTCACATTTCTTTTGAGTTAGCGATTATTTCAGAGTAAAGATGAGATAACCCTCTTTTTGTCTATGATATGAAATCTTCCTTTCTCTATCCTTTATGCTCCAGATTTTTAAACACAGGATATGTATCTCCAGTCCATTCCATTTTTGTTTAGAATTCACACTATGCACATTCTCCATTGTGTTCTATTGCGCTGATTTTTCTTTTTTAACTATGGTGGTACTTTTATATTCTTCAGCCAGACTGAAAGAAACCCAGAAAAGAAGACAATTTTTCCCTGTTCCCTAATGGAATACAAAAGATTATTTTTTCTTAATTTTTCCTTGTGGTATTTCAAACCTAATGGAGAAAACAAGGAGAACATTCACTAACCAGATAAGTAACCAAGTAACAAATTGATGGAGTCATAAAAATTTACGGTAAGTTCTAAATTGAACACATTTTGGTGATATATATCTGAGTGCAATGTGTATATATATATATATATTTATATATATAAAGCATGCATACACATTTATTTACATGCATATATGAAATTATGGCTGCACAACACTGTGAATGTACTAACTGCTTTTGTGACTCACAGGCTGTCAACAAAACACAGACTGATTGAAGTTCAAAGTTCAAAGCTACAGGTTTATTACGGGTACACCAGGGTCTCCAAGCCAGCTCAGCAAAAGAGAGGTTGAGCAGTCTCTGTTACACCTTTTATTGGAAAAACCACCACCACTCCATTGTGAGACAAGCAATCTGGTGTAGGACACGTTCTCATAATAATGGGACACGTTCCCATAACTGCAGGTTTCCAATAATGCTGACATCCATCATATATCAGGGGGACAATACTGGTGTCCATCACCTATCAGGTGAACAAGATGGTTGTCAGGAACAACCAGGAACAAGGGGAGGCAGAAATAGGATGTTGGACCAGCCAGCCATGGTGGGTACTTTCTACTGAAGGTAGAGAGTGGATGTTGGTCTCAAAATGGAAGTTTTAAACAAAATGGAGTCACTTTGGTCAGTCTGTTCCCAATAAATTGCACTGAATTAAATATTTTAGGATGGTTAACTTTATGTTATGCAATAATCCTTGATAAGCAATTTATATTATTTTCATATATATATAGACATAGAGAGAGAACATGAAACCACGATCAGCATAAAGGTGATTAAATTTGTTTTGAAAAGATTTTCCTCATGACACCTCACTTTCTGTTTATATCTCCTCCTGCTGCTTATCTCTCATTTTATAAAATCAGCCAAGAGCTCTAATGGAGAAAACCAAACAGAAGAGAGAACAATAGGCTTTCACAAGTTCTGTTTCAGAGCACAAGCACAAAGGAGCATTCACTAACTCCTACTACCTCTTGACTATGTAGAACGAAATTTGTTGGTAAAAGTGGAACCATAACACTACACTAAGAGCAAACAGACAGCATTTCAAAGTGAGAAGTCTGTCTCAGAGAGAGGAATTCCACCCTAAATCTACTCCAACGCAAGGTGGTTCACCAACAAGGAAGTCATAGGGCTGGTCATATATGGAAACAAATGGACCAATCAGGCTGCCAACTTGTATTTTTCTGTATATTTCTTTGTTTCTCAGTTGCTATTTGTTCAAACTCCCACTAATGAAGAGGAAGATTTTTAAATTAAAAAATTTATTTTTGAATCATGCTAGCAGAAATAAGCCAGCGAAGATATAAGGAAAACAAAAAGTCAAGAAAATGTTAAAAATAACAAACTGACAGCAGAACAAAATCATATAGCAGGAGAGGAGAAGACAGAGAGAGGGAGGGATGGGCACAAAAGATCAAGATGAGGTCCATGGTTGTGGGAGAATCTTGGGGTATACAACAATGTGAAAATATATGTGTGTGTTCAACAACAATATAATAACCTCCTCCAGAATAAATCCTTGTTTAGCTTTTTCACAATATAGGGTTTCTTTGCTCAGCTGAGATCATCCATCAAAGGTCCCACAATCCCCCACCACACTCCATGGCACTCTCCCCATTCCTTACTCTCACATGTTCACTTCCTCTCCTATCCTGAGGGTCTGAGACCTGTGGTTTCAAGGGTCAGCACATTTTCCAGAGAGAATGTCTGGAGTTTTGCCTCATGTCTTCTTGCCAGCAGACTAGGAATACTCATTTATTCTCTCACGATCCGCATCATATTAGTTGACTTCTATGCATGTTGAGCCAATAGTAAGCCCATTGCTTGTAACACCAGTCAAGAAATCAGTCATTTAAAACTGTCAATAGAACTGAAGTATAAATTTAATTCTAAGGACATAGAAACAACCCAAATGTCCCAAAACAGATGAATGGATGAAAAAGATGTGGTATACATACACAATGGAATATTACTCATCAATTAAAAATGACAAATTAGTTGAATTTATGATAACATGGATGCATCTAGAAGAAATCATGTTAGCAGAAACAAGTAAAAAAGATAAAGACATACACAAGATGGATTCACTACTATGTGGGACTTGGGAAAGATAAACAAAAAGCTATAAAGAGAAGTTAAAAAAAAAAGCTAACAACCAAATTGAAGGACACAACTCGGGGTGGGGGGCGGGACAGAGGGGGAAGGGTTGGGGGATAAATCCTGGGGATTACAAGGATGTGAAATTTATATATAAATAAATTATTTGCTTAAAAAATAAAATAAAATAAAATGTTGCCAAAAAAAAGTATAGATAATAAAAACTACCTCTTTAAAAAAAAAAAGAACCGAAGTATAGAGCAAAAGAGGGGGAAGAGGGTAAAATTGGAGAAGGAATGGACACAAGAGATTAAGAAGATTAACAGGTGATAAGGTAGTGGGAGAATCTCAGGTTAGACAATGATATTTTATATACATATGCAAACAATTTTTAAAATTAAAAAAATAAATTGTGTGATCATATCAAATATTTTTTTAATTCAAAAAATAAATCAGCCATCACTTCCATCAATTGAAAAAATTAAACTGTTCAATCAGTTTAAAAATTTATAATAAACAGTCATCACTTTCAGGTAGATGTTCAGGTTACAGAGATCTTATTTTCCCCAAATTCAACTACTACTCAGTTTTGTATGTTCATCACCACTAAAAATGACAGTGCATTAACAAAAATCATCCACACTCTCACTGTTTATATTCAACTAATAACAATTCAGAAGCTCTCCTCTAAACTTTTTATCTGCCTATATGAGTATATTTTTACATAATTAAAGTTATGATTTTTATCTTCATTTGTTCTATTAGAATTACATCCTTATCAGTTTTAAAACTTCATCTTAATATGTTATTATTACTTTAATAATTTTTAAAACTTCTTTCAAGATGAACAACTTTTCTAATTATTCTTGTTCGTATATTTAAGTTCTGGGAGCAGGTAGTTACAATTTACAATTCTTTCTCAAAATATTTTATATAAAACACAACTTTTCAATCCTGTTCCTCTGGACTTTGGGAAGTTAAAAATTGTTAGATATTAATTTAACACCATTAAGAATTACTGAGAGACAGTCTGAGTATTTTCAAATGTTGAGTCCTTTAAACTGAATTGATTTTTCTATCATGTATTATGGAATTGTAGGTCTACAATAGTCATATACAGAAAAGGTACTTTAAAATGTTAAACTTCGAATTGGAAATGTGAATACTTTCCCCTAAGTATAATATAATGTGAAACAAATGTCTTTAGGATAAACAAAAAACAATTAAAAATCATGAACAAGTATACTTGTTATAATTGTTATATAATTGTGTATAATTATACTTGTTATAATTGAAGCAAAAGAATTTCAGGATGCAATAGGTTGATGAGAGAAACAGCTTGAGAGTAGAATTTCAGTTGTGATACGTATTATGTACTGACAAATTGAGGTACTGGTGGGAGGCAGAGTCAAGTGCAAGCACAGATAGAGAATGCTCACTAACAGTTTAGGTTGTCTATTGGGTAAGGTCAAGCACTAGCCCATTGAAATGTATTTTAATTGGTTACACATTTATTTTTAAGCCCACTGGTTTTGGAATTAGTCACTGCATGAATATTGGATAATGTGAACCGCTGTTTATTCAGATTGTTTAATTAGGAAGGGGATAATTTAGAGAAAGATTGAAAATATTGCACATGCTTTAAAAATTACTATGTTTCTTTAATCTTCTTAAATATTTAGGATAACTTAATATGAGAAAGTACACCGATTTTGCTCTTAGACAAATATGTAATATACATATTAATATACATATATATACTTAAATTTTACAAAAACTGATGTTAGTTATGTTAATATGTTATCCCCCTTTCAAATTAGTATATAATGATTCAAGTGCTCCTTCTTATGAAGTAATGGTATATATAATGTGATCCTAGTAGATTTTTAAATACATTCTATTTGTTATGTTATATGTGAAAAATAAAACATGCAATTATTCTCACCTGCTATAAATTCATTTTCAGAAATGACTGTCATTCTCTAATTTTGTAATTTCCTTTTGCAAACATTGATTAATAAAATAATAAAATATTGATTAATAAAAACAATTTTTCTGAACATATCTAACATCCATTATGAGGTACAACTGTTGGAAAGCTTACTGAATTATTATCTGTGGGACAATGTAAATGTCACATCTATTTCATAGGAAAAGTCTCTAAGTAATATGTGGTCATCAACTAACTTTACAAGACTATTAATTTAGTCTCAATTAGTATTTTTTTCATATTCTGTTTTTAGTTCAACCATACAAGTGACATACTTCTTCACCTCCAACACTTGAATAAAGATCATTTTCAAATTCATAGCAGAATTGTAATTTCACATTATTTTCTTTCTTATTGGCTAAGGACTATTTTTAAAGTGCTCTGAATAATATCCCATGAACGAAGATTTGAATCGTAAATAATGTCAACATCCCTTTTAAGACATCATACATATGAAATCCATATTATGTATTTATTTTTAATTAATTCCTGTAAGTAAATATATAGTTATATGTCTATAAATATATAGTTAATATTAAATAAATATATTTACTTATATATTTATGTATATATACACACTCAGGCAAAATATTTGATTTACAAAAAGAATTTATATAAATTGATACAATGGGTTTAATAGTTTAAGATGCCTTATATCAGTGAAATCCTAGAAAATAATTAATGTAATTTAATCTTTTTCTCTGGGTTCATCCTAC
>PVHY01004115.1:0-98343 GCA_004024945.1 Uropsilus gracilis | reverse complement strand
GTCTGCACTGCACTGATAGTCTTGCATTGGTTTGGTATTTTGGTTGAGAAGGCTGGGGATGGTGGTAAGAACCCACGAGTGGAAAGTTTAAACTGTGTTTTAAAGTTTTTCTTTTCTGCAGTTTTTGGAGCTGAAAGCAGAGAGCAGTTGGCTGGCTTTTGCATATCAATGGTAAAGGTGATCAGTGAAAATGCTAATGCAGAGTGTGTAGCCTGCTTTGTAGAGAGTAGCAGGCAAATAAGTGTATCCAGTTAAGGTTAAAGGTAATTGCAAAGGAACTGCTTGTAGCCTGCTTTGTAGAGAGAAGCAGGCAGATAGCTATATCCAGTTAAGGTTAAAGGTAATTGCAAAGGAACTGCTTGTAGCCTGCTTTGGAGAGAGAAGCAAGCAGATAGCTGTATCCAGTTAAGTAAAGTCAGAAAGTCTCATTTTACCCTGTTTCAGTAGGAGAGCAGTTGCTGTTTTAAATCTCTCAGAATTAGTCTCTTTTTCTCTCCGCCAGCTTACCTGTGTGTATGGTGCCCTGTCTCAAAATAAAGGCATGTTGCAAATAAAGTAAAGGTGATAGTGGGTGGCACAGCTAAATGGAGCAGTTGGGGGCACCCCAATTTGTGGCACAGTTGGGATCCTGCCATGGTGGGTAGGATTTGATAGAAAGAGAAAACAGGAGGCATGAAAATGGTATCAGTACAAAAGGGGACCGAAGCCACTTACTAGCAAGTCACAGGAAAAAAAAAAAAAACTTTTAGAATGAGATCTACTGTCCAGCTTTTTTACCAGATCATCTCACCGGCACAAAGCAGTTACCACTCAAATGCAGTTCAACAGGATTTTATTAACAAGGGGATTCAACAGAGAAAACAAAAAGTCTTCACAGTCAATTGTTGATGTACAAATCAGCTTTTCACATCCCTGGCTATCTCCACGTACCAGCTTTCCATGCCACCTTGCTGCAGTGCCACACTCTCCACACTGGCCATGCTTCTACTGGCCACCATGGCTCCTTGCCACCTCCATCTTACTCTTCCAGGTGGCTTCTGCCCAGCCTAGTCACTGGGACTACTCTTTATCTGCCAGCCATTCTCCTCTCTCTCTTCTCCCCAAGTATCTCTCCCTCTAGTCTCTGCTCCTTGCCTTTTTATCGCTCTTTTTTTTCTTCCTCCTGAAAACCAAATGCTCCAATTTCCCTCTACACATCTCCAGTTGATACATTTTCTCCTCGGGGTCCATACCTTGAATTTGCAACAAAGTAAAAGTACCTTCCTGTTTAGGCTTCTTTTACCTCTGTGTTTTTCAGACACAGCTAATGTAATGCCTAAATTTTATGAACAAATATACTGCCCATATTGGGGTCACAGCTTCAAAAAGAGTGTGAGAGAACAGGGAGCATGAAGGAGAGAATGACTGGAGAGGGGCCAGCATGGTGTGCCACTGGGGAAGGGCAGACGTAATAATTGGACGCCACCACTTAGATGGGTCTGGTAAGAGTAGAGAAGAAATTTGCATGATGACAGAGCAAGAGGTAGCACCAAAAAACGAAAAAATCTTGTCTTATTTGGAAACAGAAAAACTTACACCTGGAGAAAGCCAGGAAACTGGAAAGCTGATTTTGCATCAGTACTTGTTGGAAGAGTTTGACTAACCTTGAAGAAGTTGAAGAGCTTGGAATACTGGAGGGAGAAGAAGCAAAAGAAAACTGAACAGAAAGACTGGACTTTGTGAAAGGCCTCGGATTTGGAAGGGCAAATATTAGGGGAATCTGGTGGATTTTTATTTCAGTAATTATGGATGCAGATAATGCAGTTGGGGCTTTAGCTACCCGAAGATTTTAAAATTAAGGATTTCAGCTTTTATTGTGAAATAGCTCTAGCTGGGCTTGGAGCAGAGAGGTCTGCTGAGATTCTCAACAGATTTGCAAATGGGAACAGAGCAGTTGTTTGCAGCCCAGAGAAATAGAGGTCCAGGATATTGATCCAGGGGAGAGATTTGTTTTGTTACTCTGAGAGCATTGCTATTTTGAAGCAGTGAGAGGTGCCTGAAGCTGGGCCTGCTGCAGGCTGGGAAAATGAGAAGGAGAGTTCCATATTCAGCAAAGAGTGGCCAGAGAAGAACCAACATGGTTGTCAGCCACTGGGGAACAATGGAACAGGGGTGACCAAATGCCTCTTAGGTGGGCTTGGTAGGAGTATGGCACTGGAGGGAGAGGCAGTGAAGAAAAAAAGAAGAAGAGGAGCTTGGGATGCTGCAAAGAGGGAAAGCAAGAGGAAGAACTTGAGATGCTGGAGAGAGTGGAAGAAGATCAGGAGCTTGGGCTACTGGAGAGAGAGAAGGAACTTGGAGAGCTTGCTACTTGATGAGCTTGGAACCTGGAAGAATTGGAAAACTTGTAACTTGAAGTTTGATATTTGTGTCTGCTGAAAAACTGGATTTTGTGAGATGCCTGCCTCAAGTATGGAGGGGCAAAAGGTACCATCTTCGACATGTGCCTCTTTGAGACACCAGCTCCATCTTGGACATGTGTGTTTGGTACATTTGGAATTAAAAGGTAATTGGGATAAGATAACTGGCCATTTGTGGCCTGTATGACTTTTGGTCTCTTATTAATTAATCCTCTTGTTTAAATTGCTTTGTGAGTCTTGCAACTACTAAGTGAGTTGGAAAATGCTGAGGCAAATCCAGATTTTAAAAGTACCACTCATTTTGTTGGCTTGCTGACTTGAGAGCCTTCTTGCCCTAATTTAATACCAGATTTCAGACATGTATTTTGGGATTTGGGGAATAAGCGGTGACTGGGGTAAGATAACTGACCACTTGTGGCATTAGTGACTTTTCATTTCATTCATTTCATAATATTGTGACTCACAGGCTCAACAAGATACAAGATTGAAGTTCAAAGCCTGTTTATTACTGGTGCACCAGTTTCTCCAAGCCAAATCGGCAAGAGAGACCTATGCTGCAATATTTTATAGGGCAAAACTATCACTACCCCCTATTGTGAAGCATGCAAGCAGGTGTAGGACATGTTATAACTACAGGACACATTCCCATGTTCCCATAATGGTGGGACAGAGTCTCATAAATGAAGGACATGTTCCCATAACTATGGGTTTCCAAAAATACTGACATCCATCATCTATCAGGACAGTGCTGGCATCCATTATCTATCAGGTAGGCAAAACTGGTGTCCATCATCTATTAGGTGAACAAAATGGTTGTCAGGAACAACCAGGAATAAAGGGAGGCAGAAACATGATGTGGGGCCAACCAGTCATGGCAGGTACTTTATGCTGAGGGCAGGGAGAGGACACTGGTCTTAAAATAGAGGTTTTTAACAAAATGGAGTAACTTTGGTTAGCCTGTTACTAACAAATAATTTGTTAATAAATCTTGTTGTTATTAAATTGCATCATGACTTTTACAACTGTCCTGTTGCATGGATGGGAAAACCTGGAGGCAAAAGCCAAATTTTGAAAGTGCTGCTTTGTGGGACACCATACATGAATAAGAAATATGAGATGAATAAGGGCCCACCCTTATTCATTCCTATCTGACTTCAGCACACTGAAGCTGGATCCTGTAGTTTTCTTATCAGTGAATGGCTATCCTGTATCCAAGTATGATTTCAGCTTGAGAGACATTTTCCTAAAAGATAAAGATGTTTTCCCCCAAGGTGTTTTCTGCAAGATAATGAACCCCCTACTCCCACTTGCTACATATCACAGGACCTTGGTTTTGCCATCCTTTTTTGTCTAATTACTACAACATTACAGCCATTCTTTGACCAAGGTATTTAAGGGCCTTGTAATCTCTAATAAAATTGGCTTAGCCCATGCTTACCAAGCCCTCAGGTCTCTGATTGAGTTTTTCTCCATCTTGAACTGTCACAATTTCTCGTGTCTGTTTTCTTCTTCTCACCATGGCTCTAACACTGCTTATTTTTCTTTGGTGTGCAGGCTGGAGGCTTTTGCCCTATTTACACCCAATATCAAAGGCCCGAAGAATCTTTCATTGACCCGAATAGACATGAACTTGCCTAGCCTGGCATGGCTGCATCATAAGTGGCGAAGTCAGCAGGAATCTATAACTGGGAAGACATCGATGGGTGGCCAGCCACAGCAAGTGGTTATTGATGGCCGGTGTCCTTACTCAGTGGACACATCCCATCAATGGCCAGAGTTACATGGATACCAGTGGCTTTTGGAACAGGCCCTGTGCAGAATGGAAGAGACTTTGGACACATGAGAGACAGCAGAATTTCTGGGATGACTGTTTCTCACAGCTCTTTGAGAGTTCACACTGAAAGAGCAATACAGAGGATCCATGACCTGCAATCCAATAACCATGATTTATAGGATGAGATGTTGGGAGCTGCAACAAGGTTTGAGGTTTCTAGAGAAATACCCAGAAAGACCAACCAACCACTTCAGGGAAGGCGAACTCCTTTTCGGAGAGGAGGAGGAGGCTGGCCCCTCGCTGTAGGCTTACCAGGTGATGGCAGACCAGCTTGCCACTCAAGATGCACCAGACTCTTTTTCTGGAGAGGAGGAGGATGCTCGCCCAGGTGTGGAAAAGAAGATGAAGCACCAGCAGCCCATAGCCAAGGGGGTCAGGCTGCTGGTCTGTCCCACATGAAAGAGCTTATCATGTATCATCCATACACCCAAACAAAACTGGTGGGCTTGGTTAAGAAGTTGGATCAGATGAGGAGAGTTATTGGCAGTTTGGCTGCTGTGCTTGTGAGATCTTGGTATGGACGGAATCACATGTATGGCACAAGAAATGGAGAAACTGGCTCTACTGACCCTGCATTGAGACAGCAGCTAAGGAACAGCTTGCAGTATAGCTAGGCGACCATACTCTACCGGACTGGATAATGGCTGCTGTGTGCATGATTCAGATCCATGAGGGAGATAAGCCAGAAACTGTGAGTAAATGACAAACATACACTAAGTAGGTGCAGGTATTTCATGAACTGGAAATGAGGCAGTCTTGTTTAATGTAAACAGTCATGATTCTGACAATGCTTGGTTGAGGGATTTGGTATTTCAGAATTTTCCCTTGTCCTCATTTAGGTTCATTCTGGCAATTCCAGTCCTCTGTGTGGGACACCAAATAAATGACATGACCACAGTGATAGCCAGTTTAGGTGAAGCTGAGAGCCAATGCTCTCAGAAGGGATCAAGTGTAGGTGTTAAGTAACCAAAAGAAAATTTTAAAAAAGGATGCCAAAGAAGGCAAATAAGCTTTTTAAGTTACCCATACCAAATGTGTGTGATCTACAGGTGTAGACTGTGCCAAAATAGACGCGCAGTCCAATGCATGCTTTCTAGAACTGTAAAGACAATTGTAGGAAGAGCAGCAGTTCACTCCAGTGAAAGGACATATTGCTGGGACAAGAAAGCTGGGACTCCGGGTCCCAGAGATGTGCCCTGTGTCTAGAGGACCATTTGCTGCCAAGGGATTGTTCACTTTTGAACAAGATGAGAGCTATTGGACCAAACCAAAGAGGACCAGAGGCCCTATGTGTGTAAAGGGTGTGACAAAGCTGAATTGGGAAACCATGGTCCTATCTTTGTAATAAGATACAGCTTAACTAGAGGAAGATGTTACTGTGGGTGGAGATGCAAAAAAGCATGTGGAGTGATGGGAGAATTCTCACAGAAGAAAGTGCAATCACGAGAGAACACGATGAGAGAGCAAGCAAGCACGCATGCAAGGAGAACCAGATGCATTCACAGACCAGAGAGAGGAGGCAGGAGTTGGTTTGGCCCTGGGTCATAATCTGATGGAGAAGACACAGGGTTTTGGCCTACAGGAACCTGGAAAAGCTAGTTTTTATTAGCTGGAAAGGTTTGGAAACGCTGGAAAACCTGTAAAAAACTTGGAAACCTGGAAAAAGTTGGAGATGTGGTCTTCTGAGGAGAGGATAGTTTGAAATCTGGAAAGAAGACTCAGTAATGTGTGTCTCTGATGAGAGGGGCCTTGTTGGAAACCTGAACTTGGTGTCGGCCTGGCGTGTCTTTTGACTTACTGGACTGGAGTGAGGTGTCCAGGGCCCTGGGTGGCCCTGGAGACTCTTGGTTCCTTACCCTATAATTAATAAATACTGTTTCTGTTAACCAGTTGCTCTGCTGATGCACTGGTTGACGGCCCAGGTAGTAGTGGTTTTAAAGACCAGCTCTTCCTGTGTTAGGCAGTGTGAGTTTAATTTGCCAAGCCTCACCCATTAGAATGTGTATCTTGTTATATACACTGCTCCCCAACCACTGTGCTTTGGCTGTGTTTTGGCTTTTGTAGATACAGGGGCAGAGTGTACTGTGTTATATGGGAACCCAGAGACATTTCAGGGGTTTGCTTGTTATACTGACAGCACTGGAAGCCAGAGTGTCAAGGTGAAAGCATGAGACTTCCCCAGGGATTCAGTGATTACTCCCAAAGGAATATAAATTCTACATATCTCCAGACCCAGAGTATACCCTGGGCATGATGGTGCTACAAGGCTTATGGTTACAAACCATAGTCTGAGAGTTTTGCCCTAAGGTATGTGTGGTAAAAGCAGTGTTACTGCTTGGACATGCTGAGCATCCACCCATGAAAGTGCCAGTCCCTGGGTGAGTGACCAGTGCTAGACAGTATGTGTTGCCAGGTGTTCTGGTATAGTCAGTTGTATGCTGTACAGTTTGTGTTGCTTTTACAGGTATGGACCAGTGTTCTACACTCCCTGCCAGTAAAATACGATCTGCGCAATCAATTACTATGTCTGAAAGGTGAGACCTAAATTTCTATTTGACACAAGTTTTTTTTTTTTTTTCCTTGTTATCATTAGAGTGTCATTGAAACTTGCAAAATATTGACATGGAGGTTGTATGATAAAAAAAACCCTGATAGGGTGGAGAGTAAGGATAATAGGTAAAATCAGGCTTATTTCCACCTTTCACACAAAGGAGAGCCCATAGCCCTGAGATGTTAGCAAACACCAGACAGTCCTTGCATTTGCAGCAGTGTATCCATTGTGTTGCTATGAGCACTGAACAGTGTAAAGAAGGCTAGGAGAAAAGTTGCTGTTGGGTCTATTTCCAAGTCTCTCTTTATGCCTGTGTGCACTGTGTTCTGTCTCAGAATAAAGGCATGTTAGATATAAAATAAAATCTTTTGTTTGCCCGAATTGACAATGAATATGCCAGTTTGGCATGGTTGCACAACAGACAGTACTTTAAATATCTCCTTCTACACCCCCAGTGTTTGTAGTATTTCTACTGAAAAGTCTGCTGACAATCTCTTACAGATTAACCTTTTTATCTTGACATTTTTAATATTCTGTACTACTCATTGGTTTTCAACAGCTTCATTATAATATGTTCAAGAGTATGTCTGTCTGGTATTATTTTTTTAATTTTTGAATTTTTCTAATATTTTATATCTTTACATTATTGCTCATTTTTGTACAGTAATTGGTTTCTCTCAAGTGTAATTCCTATCGCTAACTCTTGAACCATATTCCTTTGTACTCTTCCCCTGTTTTGGTCCCATTATAATGCCCTCTCTATGTGCTTCAGATTTATGGTCAGATAGCTAGTTTTTTTCATGTCTTTTTGTTCAGTATTTCTTTATTCCTTATATAACTGAAACTATCTGATATTTATCTTTTTTCTTCTGATTTATTTTAGATAGCATGGTCCCAAACTGGAAACAGCGAATGCTGAAGAAGACATGGATGAAAAGGAGCTTGCACTCTGGTGGGACTGTAAATTAGTCCAGTCACTATGGAAATAATGTGGAAGTTCCTCAAAACTCTGAAAATGGAACTACTATATGATCTTATGATTCCAATATTAGGAATCTACCCAAAAAACATAAAAAATTAATTTGAAAGGAAATCTGCACTCTATATATTGCAACACTATAATAGTCAAGATATAGAAACACACGTGCGTACACACTCCAAAACTGAAATTGGTGATTGGATTTTAGATAGGAGTGGATGTCAAATTTTTATATTTCTTTGGCAAATATTTGAAATGTTTATCATGTGCAGTATTATTTTAAAAATGGAACTTTATTTACAATTTGCTCAAATGAACATTATGAAAATAGAATGAATAGAATTAAATACTATCTATGTAATCAATATAACTAAGTCTGAAAGATGACCTAATTTTCTATTTGACACAAAATTTTTCCTTGTGATCATTCGTGTTCCAATTTAAATAAGCTCACTATGTTTTTGATATTTGGTTATGTTTAATGACCCAAACATATTAACCATCCATTTCAAAATGTAGTTTATGCATTAAAAATGGTATTAAACATGATGTATATTTGCTTAAAACTAATAAGGTAATAAAATGACAAATGAAAACAATAAGAAACCTGAACAATTAAATAGCCAAACTTTTTAGTGCCATCTTCTCTGTTTCTGAGAAACAATGTATATGTCCATAAGAGTTAAATATTACTGTTATTTTACCTGGTTAGCTTAAAAAATATATTGAATTTGTTAGGTTTGGACTTTCAAGATTTAATATTTTAGGTTTAACTACAATTTTTTTATTCAAATGACGTCAAGTATCAGAGTCTCCTAGAATACAACAAGTTTTGTTCTTATTTTCTATACACTAAAAAAATTGTTATCTCTTGAAAGACAATAAATCCATTTTGAAATAATGAGGGATGATGTCAAACAACAATAAAATCTTTTCCTGGTTCATGATAGTGAAGCCAGAAGAGTATTTTGACAAAAACTAATGCTACTTTTTTTTCTATAACTCCAAGTACTGGGAAATAACGCCTGGTTATAACTTCATTGTGTAATGTAATGCTTCAGATAAAGAATTCAAATTGCTTCTGAATTTAGACTTCACTGTATTTTAATTTAATAAATACTCCTGCAATTAGTTACAAATGAAAGTTAAGATATGTGCCCTTCCAGCAAATCTGACCACTACCTGGGTTGCAGGAAAGATTAGAAACAGATGAAAACAACAACATATAATATCAAATATATCATAAATCTCTCCAGGACATTATGAAACTTTTAAATTTCTTTGATTTTGAAATGATTTTCCACAACACTCGACTAAAAATTAAGTAAACAAAAACATATATATTTTTTATTTCCTCATGTGATGTATCAAACCGGTAGCTTGCAAAATAAGAAGTATTAGCTAAAATAGTATAATTATGTGCTTTAAAACCTTTAATTTTCATCATTTCAAAAAAAGTGTTAGAAAATGAAATAGTAAAAGATCTTCAAGTATGCCTAAGATTTAAATGAACTAATTTATTCTGACATCCATGGTTTCTATATCAATGGTGTGATTACAGGTTAAAAGTGCTATCATCCTATGTGTCTAATTGTTTTTTCCTGAGAAACCCCTTTATAGGGTTTAAGAGTGGATGACATTGTTAGTGTTTCTCCATGGATTCAGGAGCTATTCATGGGTCTCTGCAAGCTGGATTTGGTTTCTTTCACCAAATCAGGACTGGTACATGGTGCTGAGGAACAAGTCTCCACTCTACAGGTCACCTGGCCACTCTGAAAGGCAATATTCAAACATTATCCCCATGTTTGTTCCATTCAAATTATTTTAATTGTATTTTAATATGTATATTTGCACACACACATATTTGAAAAAAATGATTGTGAAAGGGATATGGCTGAAGTCCAGACATTAACTAAAGCCTTCCCAGTATGTATACCAGATTTCAGTGACTTAAGCATAAATACTTGCATGTGAAAAGACCCCCAAGGTGCTAGTAAGTGCTAGTAAAACCCAGGGGATGGGTACTACAAACAACCATTAGCTACATTTTTATCTTGATAAGATATCAATTTCCCTTACCTAAATTATATTCTTTGTTTTTGTAAATTTTATGTACTTCTGTAAATCTTGCTTACCTTCATAAATTGTAACCACAGCTGATAGGAATTATTGCTGTCTGTGACTATATAACCATTTGTCTCCAAACAACAGGTCTGCTCTCTCTTTCCTGATGTCATGGGGTGGGAAGTAGGCAATCTTTGGCTGGCTAATAAAGGCTCCTTTTAATTATACCTAGACTGTGGTTTATGTTTGGAAAGGGTCTCTCAGCAACAGATTACAATGTAGTAGTCCCACAATTTTCCTACTACCATATCACTCTTGAATAGTCACCAGTTCCCCTTGTTCATCCCTCTCTCTTTGTACCCCACCCCATCTTGTTGTGTTCTTCAGTTTTATGGTCAGCTAGTTAATTTTGATAATTTCTTGTCCTTTGATTTGATTTAGCTATATCTCACATATAAGTGAGACTATCTGGTATTTATCTTTTTCCTTATGACTAATTTCAGCTAGCATAATCACATTAAACTACTTTTAAAAAGTTTCTTATACCATGTAATCTGACAGGCTATCTCAAAACAATAATAAAAATTTACCTCGGTCTCAGCTAATTTTCAATTTGTTTTTACACATTTGCAGCATGAAGTGCAGAGCTGAAATTGCTGACTTTAGAATGTTATATACTAAGCCATATGGCATGGGGCCTAGTACTTTATGAAGTGCTTTCACACATTGTTTTCAGTGAGTCAGGAGAAAAATGAGATGGATTCAAGGCCCTGATCTGCCTCAGTTTAACTGTGTGACCTTTAGTGAAATTCATAAGCTTTCTAAACTTCAAAAAGCTCATAGGGAATCAGTCAAGTGTTCATTAGATAATTAGTCATTTTAAGCTCATAATCAGAAATCTCAATTTTTTGACATTAAAAATATGTCTAGCATATAGTCACAAAAGGACTTTTTAGTTAGGTGTTTTCTAAATGACAGACTGATAGAAGTAAATCAGGTTAGGAGGAGGGGGAAAAAGCTAGCAACACCTACCTTACATATACAACTAATGCAGTCTTCTTTCATCCAGCATTCATTGTCTTTCCTTTGAATTCCTTTATCATCTCTACATCCTGCCTGCCGCAGGCGTGCCTCCAGCTTGTTTATCTAAAAGAAGTAAAGGAAGTGGGAATTGAAATAGCTAGCAAGGAAGCTGTAAGTGACATAGTTTGATGAAATATTCTGCTATAAGTACACTGAAAACAAAAGAAACTTCTCATTCAACATAAATGTCCTTAACATTTTAACCCCAGATTTAATGAATTTGATTTATCTAGTGTCAAAACTATTATTAGTACTAATGTCTAAACTAATAAATAGTTCCTAAAATGGGAAATATGGGCTTAATATCAGATATAATTAATTTGTAGAGGAAAATGAATTAATATTAAATGAATAAAATTACTTATTTGGAAAATCTTGGTAAATCTAATTATTAATCAACTAATTGATGTTTTATAAATTTTCTCCCCTAGTTTGTAATAAACTAAAAAACTGTGTTTTTTAACCAAATATTTACTAAATTTTAAAATATTAAGCAAACAACCTAGTCTCAAGGTGTTTACAATTTGCTAGAAAGACAGATCATAACTCATAACTGTAAGTAAATTAGATAAAGAGAAATATAGGAAACCAGGGAGGAACAAAAAGACTAATTATATACATTTATGCTTCAGGGAACCAGAAGAGGACCAACATGGCATAAAGATGATTCACTGCAAGTGAAAAACATTATTAAATCAGGAGAAGCAGATAAAAGGAGTTTTAAACAAATAAAATAACACATCCCAAGTATAAGGACCACAAGAAGGTTGGGTATTTTAAGACAAACTGCTATGGAAGTAGAAGACACAGGCTAGTAAAGAAAATTAAGACTTTTAGCAGCTATATAAATTTAGATCATATTGTCTCTAAATGACATGGAAAATCCTGGTGATCAGTATAATAAAACAGATAAACTGCTGAGACTTGGAACTGAAAGAAGGTAAACTGGCAAGATGAACTATTTGTAGTCCAGTGAAGAAAGTAGAAAAGAGGGTCAGTGAATCATTCAGTAGAAAGAGTGCTTAGTTGAATGGGACAGAAGGAAGAGGTAATACAGGATGGATTTCTTGAAGGACAATAGTGGGTTTTTAATCAGCCATTAATGTGGCAACCACCATTAACATAGCTGATATGTTATGCATTGATAGTAACATTGGAAAGAACTAATGCAACTGGTAAGCAAAAGCTACATTTCTTTTGTTTTTGTATAGCTAATTTCAAGAAAGACTTTGCAATATTATATAGATTTGACTTGGTTTTGTTTCAGGGTCCAGGTGAACAAAGATTAAGTTAACTATGCCAAGGTGTGGTTGATGGCTCCTCATTAGAATTCACAGCTTTCTTTTAGAAGGCTAGAAGAAAGAAAAAGGCAAGGAAAGCTTTGTGGTCTGAGATGACTTCCCTCCCAAAAAGGGGAGGGGGAATAAAGAGAAAAGGTAAAAATAGACTTGAGAGAGATGCCAAGGTTTGGCCACTGTGGGAAGATGGAAGCCTAGATGTAGGCACTGCGACAATAGCCAAGGTAAAGAGTCAGCCTTTGACCCATCTGCATCTGCCCCGGCTGGTCAGCCATTTGTGGTTTTGGGGGTTGCCATGGGGCTGGCTTCACAGAGCAGTGTTGGGCTATAGCAGGACAGAAAAGCAATAGGCCTTAAGGTTTTCTGCAAACAGGCAATGGTCTGGGGCAGCTGAACACATGAGTTCCAGCATCCGTAAGCTGATATGGTATGCATTAAAGAAGTCTAAAAAGTTTGGAGATTAAACTTTGTATTGGAGCTTGTTTTATCTAGTTTGATTCCAATGTCTTTGGAGAGACCATGAGCAAAACTTATGAAGATGGACCTGGTGTTGGTTCCTGTTTTACCTTCAAGCTATTCTACTGCCTAGAGATGGACACTGAAAGAGGAGTGCTGAATGTTGAACTACACATTTGGAGAAAGCTGAAACAGATACTACAGGTAGAAAAAGGAATGCCTTCCTTTTGGATCACATACTCGTAAACTCAGATTAATTGATGGTGAAGTGACCAGGAGCTAAAGGATAGTTTTGGACATTTGGTGGGGTGACTGGGCTTTTCCTGTTTATTTTATAGTATGTGATAGAGGGTGCTACACCTCCCCCCCCCCCATTGTCTTGACCTGTTTAAAATTGCAGATTTCAAGGAAGGTATGCTAAAATGTGAGAATGGCCTTATTTGAAATTTCCCTTCAGGGAGATGCAGGGGGGAGGAAGAAGTGAAATGGTCTAGGTGCTGTTTCTGAAAGGTGGGAAATCAGGGTATATAAAAGGGTGTGGAAACAAAGAGGGATTCCAATATGGAGACCCGATAGAGATTAAATGGAGGAGAGATTGGAATCTACCATTTTGTAGAGTAAAGACATGAGCCATGTGAGCCAAGGCCTGGGGGCATGCAGCCTTTGGCTGACCCAGACTGGCAGCATGTGTGCTAAATGCAGTTAAGACGTTTGCAGATTTGAATTCCGTGTTAGAGTTTGTTTTGCTGTGTTTGACCTATGTCTAGAAGAAGACATGCAATAGTTAGGACTGAAAAGAAAGTGAACTTTGCTGGGTCCAGTACCATGAAGTTCCTGCTACCTAAATACGACAAGAATACAGCATGGAAGATGAGGAGCAGGCCAAGGGAGCAGCCAAAGGAACATGTCTTCAAGCATCTGGAGATGAACTCTGACTGGCTGATGTTGGTGAGATGAGCAGGAATGAGAGACTGAGGACTTTTGGGCAATCTGGGGAAAGGATTTTGAATAATGCTGACAAAGGTTTTGGACAATGTTAAAGTAATCGGAGTTTTACTTACATTTTTCTTTTGTAGTAATCAGGTAATCACTTGGTTAGAAAAAATTAGTCTGCACTGATAGTCTTGCTTTGACTTGGTATTTTGGTTGAGAAGGCTGGGGATGGTAGAAAGAACCCACAAGAGTTTAAACTGTGTTTCTAAGTTTTTCTTTTCTGCAGTTTTTGGAGCTGAAAGCAGAGAGCAGTTGGCTGGCTTTTTCATATCAATGGTAAAGGTGATCAGTGAAAATGCTAATGAACAGTTTGTAGCTTGCTTCCTAGGGAGAGAAGCAGGCATAGGTGTGTCCAGTTCAAGTTAAAGGTTATTGCTAAAAAAAGGCTTGCAGCCTGCTTCGTAGAGAGAAGCAGGCAGATAGGTGTATCCACTACAAGTTAAAGGTAATTGTTAATGTAAACTGCCTGCTTCATAGAGAGAAGCAGGCCTGTACTTTTAAGTCCGTTTTCTGGTCGCCCTGTTTCATATGTGTAATGTGGTAACTGGGCTTTACATGCTTATTTTGTAGTACATACGATTAGATAATTACTTGCTTACTTAGTAATAAATAGTTGGATCACTTTAAGAGTTTGATCTGGTTTTGGGATTACATAGAAAGGCTGCTGGGGGTGGGAGAAAAACACTGGAGGGGGCCAGCAAGGGACAGTTCTAAGAAATAAAAGTTGTCCTCCTCCCCTCGCCTCCTTTCTCTAGTTTGAGAGGAGAGGGCCTTGGGGCAAACAAGTGACATATATTTAAATGACAAATGTAACTTGTGTGTGGAAGCTGAAGGGTTAATAAAAAACTTTCCCTTTTTTGCATCATATTAAAAAGTAAAAGTTTTTCCTGCATTTGCCCTATAACAAGTTCCAGATGTATGTTCTGATACTCACCTCAGTTACTCCTGGAATTCTGTGCAGCCTGGTCAATTGTTGTCCAGGAATATAAGTCCACACCCAGAAAAAAAAGGGCATAGTTCGAAAAAAAAATAGAGAAGACCCATGGGCCAAAAATGGGCCAACAACTTGAAGTGCAAGGAGCTGGAGTGACTGGAATGGGGAAAGGGGAAAGGATGAGTAGGGTGGGTAGATAGGGGTACAATATGGAGTGGAGGACCATACCTAAGTGGAATGACAACCATACAAATGTGTCAATATTATATGAAAATTACAAAATAAAATAAAAAAAGGTAAAAGTTTTTCTCTGGTTTAGAAAACTGACAAAAGGATTTTAGTGAAGCCTTGACCACTCAAATGACTAGTGAGTTTCAACTACATTGTTGTAAGTTGAGTTCATATGTTGAAGCCCAAACCCATCGTACCTCAGAATGTGATGATAGGTAGAGAGAACGTCTTTAATCAAGTAAGTTAAAATGTGATTAGGTAGATGGAACTTTATTTAATATGCCATGTTTCTTTATAGGAAGATATTAGGATACAGTCACACACAGTGTGTTCCATATGAAGATACAGGAAGATAGTCATCTATAACCAAGAGTGAGATACAGGAAGATAGTCATCTATAACCAAGAGTGAGATTTCAGGAGCAATCAACTTTGAATCTTAAACTATGAGAAAATAAATCTCTGTTTAAGCCACCAGCCTCTGGTATTTGTTATGGCAGTCTGAGCTGATTAATACTGGGTAATTAAAAATGGATAATAAAAATTACCCATTAATGATAAAATATCCTTAACAGAAAACAGTGAGAAAGTTTCACAACTCAAATAAGAACATCTGTAAAATAAAGATGCTTCATTATAAAACTGAAATCAAACTACAATTGTCCTCCTTTATCACTCCTATTTTTCAGTAATTTACTGGAAGTCCTAAGTAATGTTATAAGATTATATATATATAATATATATATTATATATATATATATTATATATATAATATATATATATATAGAGAGAGAGAGAGAATGTTCCTGGAAAATAAGATATAAAATTGTCTTTATTCACAGATGACATGTTTACTCTTGTGGATAATTCCAAAGAATCTATAAATCTATCATTCAAAAATTTTCATATGTTCACAAAGTTTTACAAACATCATCACATTTTTGTTTGTTTGTTTGTTTGTTTGTTTTTAGGATACTGCATAGCTTCAATAAGGAACTCCATATCCATTAATAGTTAATTCCTGTTTCCCCTCTTTCACAATCAATATTTTACCTCTAGATTGGCCTTTTAGGGACATATCCTATCATGCATGCAGTAATGGCCTTTTCTGACTGGCTTCTTTCATTAGACATAATGTAAGTCTGTCTTACATGGCACCCCCTTGAGAACGGCACAGGTGTGAAGGAATAGCACCACATGAGTTATGCCTAAGGGCAAGGGAAAAAAGGAGACTTGGGTGGATAAGGGTATATAAGAGGTTGTAATCTGTGGTCTTCCCAGAAGATGGGAGAGGTAAAGCTGTTAGAAAAGAAATCTGTGGACCTTTCAGATGGAAGAAGTGAGAGCTGTTGAGATGCCATGTTGTCTTTTGGTCAGAACACAAAAGATGTCATCACGTAAATGTGGCCCTTTGTCTGGAGCACTTGTTTCAGATCTCTAATGGTAAAAAGATACCACCTTGGAAGTGACCTTTTGTTTAGAACTTTAAGATTGGACAATAATGTAGGTAAGATAATTGGCCACTTGTGGCCTTGTTGACTCTGTTTTTCCTTGTTTGTTAAATAAATCTTATCATTGGTGTTCCCTGAACCTGAGTGGTCTTACAATTGTACCTGTTGGGGAGAGAACTCAGACAGTGCTGGATTTAAATACTGGCCTCTCTCTTTATTTAGTTTTAATGATGTTTATACACCCAGTATCAGTATTTCATTCATTTCAATGTGTGAATATCATCATTACATTATATAACCTTCTCATCCTCAACTGATAAACATTTGGATTGTCTCTGCTTTGAGTTTATTTTGAAAAAAAAAATCTGCCATAAACATTTGAAGTTGAACAGAATGCTATCAAGCTTGAGACCAATCTATCAAGACTGTCAGAATCACAGGGAAGCTGTCCTGGCATGTCACAATTCAGTTTGCTTGTTTGACCAACTTCTTCAATCCAGCTTTCTTTCTTTGTGTCTAAGCTGATGCTCTGTTTTTTCAGTTACTTACTATCCTCTTTTGGAACTCAGGTGTGTGAGGCTCCTTATATCTCTTACATGCTTGGGGCAATCACTTGCTGCCATGCTCTTGCCTGTGACTGGACAGGCTACCCCAGCAGAGTGTAGCCAGGGAGCTGTCACTGGGGCAGCAAAGGTGGCAGGTTTGCTGGACAAAAGCAGAACAAGAAGATCCCTCAGCAAAAGGACTCTGCACAGCTGCCAACTCTATCACCACAACCATGACCACCAACAAAAGAGACTGTCTACAAGAATGGAATCTGTTTACCGGCATTTTTTTCCGTCTTCTTCAGACATATGCAGAGACATCTATTCAGATTCCTTGCTCATTTAAGCATTCAACATCATTTCTTTGTTTTTGTTTTTGTTTTTTGAGACTAGGTCTTGCTATTTTTGCCCGTGGAACCGCAGGCTCTTGTTGCCCGGGGTACCACAGACTCAAAGCAATCCCCAGCCTCAGCTTCCCAGGTAGCTGGGATTACAGGCGTGCGCCACCACACCCAGCTATTTTTTTGGAACTAGGTCTCGCTACGGGCCCCAGGCGGGACTCGAACCACGATCCCTAGCCCCGGCCGCTTCATAGGCTGAAGCTTACAAGCACAAGCCACTGTGCCCGGCCAACATCATTTCTTAGAGAAATTATTTTTACAAAAATTGTCCTAAATAAAAATGTAACAACAAGCATAAGTTTCTTAGTTCTGTCTCCCCACTCCCTATCATTTTTGATTATTCTTATTTGGATTTTCTTCATAATGAGCCTAGTTAAGGTTTAGCAATTTTACCTATCCTTTCAAACAACCAGTGACTGGTTTCACTGACCAGTTGCATTTAGTATATTTCTGCTGTAGATTTTATTATTTCTTTTCTTCTATAACCTTTATTTTTATCTTTTTTCTTCTTTTTCTAATTCCTCCTGATATGATTCTTCTATATCATTTGATCCTCAAATCCTCCCCAAAAGATTAGATGAGGACACGCTCAATGATCAAATTAGCTGCCTGTACCTGTCAATAAGTTAAGGCAGAACTTCCTGGTGGAAAAACCTAGAGTCCTCCTTTATTTACATTGCATTTTCATTTCAGGGCTGCCAATAACATGGGTAAAAGTGTATATTTCAGAACTATACTAATGTCTAAGAAGGATGTGGCTTGGAACTTGAAAGAAATCACACTTCCATTTCTAGATGAAAATATTTTCATTGCCATTTGTAAATGATTCTTTCATTGAGTTCTTTCCAATTTTAGGGGAAAAAATAGACCATGTGCCAGAACTGAGATGATTAGTGAAAATGCATGGTGATTTTGTTTTTAACAGAATTTTTTTTTTTTTTTTTAGAAAATAGTAATCCCAAAGAGACTTAATTATCTCCATTTGAGAAGAAAAAAAAAATAGATGATAAGGGGGAGGAGAAATTATTGCAAAGTATCTGATCCGTTGAGAAAAAGATAGCACCAAACACAATTGTTCTGAAATGCAGTAACAAAGAAATCAGAAACTCACTAAGCAGAGACTCCAGGCAACCAGAATTCTTGAGTCTTGAAAATGTTGGCAGTAGGTAGAAAGGAAAAGGTTAACCATATCTGTGTCATATGAGTTTTACACAATCCCATCTTTCCCTTAATTCAATTCCCAGGATACGTGGTTTTCCCTCTGGAATTGTGTTTTAAGAGTTATCAGACATTTGTTTTTTAAAATTTAGTTAGTATAATCCGCACAACAAATACAATTTGCTTGTGGGAAAACAAACCTGCCCTCTGAGAATTTTGATGGTCTTTTGAATTTCTGCTGCAAAATTGTTGAACTCCTGGGTGAATTTTATTTTTGCCAGAAGCGTCACATTTGTAGCATTTTCATCAATATAAAAGTTATCTTGCTGCCTGTTTAGATAAGGAATAAAGAAAATGTTGAAAAATAGAAGATGTATGGCAGTAAGAAAAACAACAAATATCCCTTAAGCTTTGTAAATATACAAGATAATTGTGATTGCCAATCTGTGTGATTATAAAGATAAAAAGACATTTCTGGAGTTAGAAATTAAATGTAATATGATAAGATAATTATAGTACCACATCTACTTCATACATCATTTAAATGATGAGGAAATATTTTTTAAGAACTTAAGGGAATGCTATGTAGTATTAAATATATATATTCGATATAGATATAGATTTAAATATCTATCTTTTGATAATGAATTGTTTACTTCAGTTTTCATCATGAAACATGAAAAAGCAGTGCCAAATTAATTTTGTATGTAATGTAGCAGTCAGGTAGGAATGGTGCAAAATAAAAACACATTTAAAAAATGAAAATTGCTATCATTTGAAGAGAAGAGAAAAGGCATAAGTTAATCTTAAGATAGGTTTCTTGGCGCTCAAAAAACATATAGTGACTTTAGCAAATTGAAATTAAAGTTCCATTTATCCATAATTATAATGCATTTTTAAAAACATTTTAAATACATTTGATATTGTCAACATGTTATCTGCCTGTCAAGCTTCACTTGCAGATTTTGTTGAGTTGCTCCTTTTGAAAAAGTCACTTTAACATTCAAAATTCGTCCTTTTTGTTTTGTTTGAAATATGTATTCTATTGCTAAATAAGCACCTGGTTTGCCCTAAATAGTATATTCTATAAGAATATTATATATCCTATAGTGACTTCTAACTTAGAATCATATAGAATTGTTGCAAGAGATTTTAGAAAAGGAAGTACTGAAAAAGAATAGACTATCAATGCTGTGCCTCAGTCACTTGATGCCATGGTGTCCTCTAAGAAAGTGTGAATTAAAGGAACCATAAGTCAATAAAGGCAGCTTTTAAAAAATCAACTCAGGTGAACAGAGTTGACACAGCTAATAATAATGATGATGATGATCAGATGATGCATAATGTTAATAGAAATAACAACACTTATTTGTCTTTGAATATATCCAAAGATAAAGAGGATTTCTCCACAAATAAGGTTGGATAATTTAAGTTATAACCAAGATTTGAAATTTAGGATGTGGTTACATGCGGAGTGCCTGATGTTGGCAAGCCCAGTTGCTGCATAATAAACGGCATACACAATTTAGCAAGTGTGTAAGAAAGCATACCATACATAAGCCACAGTGCTAAGATATGTACAAGGGTGCTCTTGTAGACTATACAAATTCTCTCTCAAAATACCAGTGGACAACCAAACAGGAAAAAGGCATTTGTGTAGCAACCTGGTTGCTAGATTAAAGATTAAAACCAAGTTTGTTACAGGTGGCATCCCTTAGGAGTGGCACACGTAGGAAAAATAGCTGCAGATGAGACATGCTTTCCGGGCAAAAAGGAAGCAGAGTAGTTGGGGACTTAGATAAAGGTATAAGAAGTGGAAAATTGGCTTGAAGAAATCATCATTTAGGGCTTCAGTTCTGATGAGCACCAGTTTTGGCTTCAGTCTCAAAAGGAGCCATTTTCCTGGGGTTCATCCAGGAGGGGGTTCATCTCAGAGGTTGGCAACCCTCTGGGATTTGGGGTTCCCAAATCCCAGGGAAAAAGGGAAACTTGTTAGAAACTCAAATATGGAACTTTTATTTGGAAACTGGTATTTGGACCTCTCTAGACAAAAGAGTTAAACTTGCTGAATACTGACTGAGTCTGGACCTTTCAGAGACAAGAAGAGGTAAACTTGCTGGAAAGAGGAAGGTAAAGCTGCTGGAAAACTGTAATCTGTGTCTCTCAAGATGAGAGAGGTAAAATTGCTGTACTTGTATCAGGTTTAGGGTGGCAAAAAGACACCATCTTGAACTTAAAAATGTGATGATTAGGGTAAGATAACTGGCTACTTGAGGCCTCAATGACTTTTTGTTTTTCCTTGTTTGTTAAATAAATCTGGTAGTGTTCCCTGAACCTGAGTGGTATTGAAATTGTGCATGTGGTGGAAGAGCCCAGAGAGTGCCAGCTTTTATAATGGTCCCTCTTGTCACAGTTTAATATCCACCTTCCATCTGGTGTCAGTATTAGGAAGATCAATAAGGCAGTGACTTCTGCCTGGGATCAGAAAGGTAGGAGATGAGTCTGAGAAACTTTACAAAACGTGCTGTAGCTATTTATCCATTTTAGGGACCATGTATTTTTGTCTCCTCTCTGCCAGGCTATCAGTTATATGCTAGAATGCACATCATATTACATAATTCTATCCAGCAGTGCTATAAGATACTTTAGCCCTTATATTCAGGTGGGCATACTGCAAGTCACTATTGTGAGAAAATTGATAACATGTTCATAGTGTATATTATATACACAGCTGGTATACAAGTCAGGATTTAAAAGAATTAAAGAATTATTCATTAACCACTATGCAGACTGTTTCCCATTCAGTGAGAGAGGTGTGAGCCATTCTTAGTGTGATCAGGTTTGTGTTTTATATATTTAGGAAAGGAAGTCTATTAGGTAGATTATTCCAAAACACTTTAAAACATACTACTGTTTGAAATTATTATTGAAAACATAAAACTCAGAATAATATTGCTTGTAAGAAAAGAACACTTATCGAGTAATACCAATTTTAATTTATAAATAGTGCATTAAAGAAAGGCTTGATCTATGATGAATAAAATGTAAATGCAAAACAAGACAAATGTACAGAAAAAAAACAAAAAGTGAAATCACAGCTTACTTGAAGTGTGCATATTGGTTGAGCGAAATTGACTCTAGTGTAAACAACTGTGGTGCATGTAAGTACATGCACATGTTGCTGAAATGTGTTCTATTAAAGAAAACAACGTTTTTTATCTTTTTATTATCAGATTAACAATAAGGATAAGCTATGATTGCATGTTTTATATTTGAACAAATTTTGAAAAGATTGTCAGGAGGCTGAAAATGAAATCAAACCAATCTTACTTAATTACCAAAACCACATATAAGCAGAGCTTCAGTGAAGCCATCTAGTTTTAGATAAAATATAAGTTAATGTTTATCTTAAAAAGGAAGTGAAATGATGTTAGTGCAAGGTCCTAGATGTGAGTGTAGGGCAGAATAGAAAGCAGCTAATAGACATTGTTTTCCATTCCATATGCTTTTGGACATTACTGCAGGAGCTAGACCCCTGTTAACACATAGTAAGAAAAGGGAAATTGCCTATAAATAAGTGGGCAATTTCTGAGTACGTACTGATATATTCAATTAAAAACCAAATGGATTGCCAAATTAAATAAAGGGCCAAGCGAACATTTTTCTGCCATTTCAATTATTTAAAGAAGGCTCTCTCTGGGGCTATCATTCATGATCAACATTTTAATAGCTTTGCAGAATGGAGTACAAAGAATAGATTTAATTTCCTTAACCTGGAATTTAAGGTCTATCTCTCTTTGCCTCAATCTTCTTTAAAGAAAATTATTTAAATGTATAACATACTAGGTCATTTAGATACCCCATTTTTATTCTCCAGACACAATTTACTTTCCTTTGCTTCCTCGACTTTTTTTAATTTACTCTTTTAGACTGGCACATCATTAACTTCATAAAAATCTGAGTCATTCTTCAAGATAACCCTTCTGTATGGCCTGTCTAAAGGTCAAGTTAGAATTAATTAGATTGAATTTGTTTGTATATCATCTAATTGGATCTCATCTTGGTACTTACATGAGTAATTTTGTTAAATGAATTAATACTTGCATAGAATTCAAAAACGTGTCTGACATATAGTGAACACCAAAAAAAAATTTGCTATTTTGTCATTTATGGACTTTCTTTAAATAAATATATATATAAATATATATAACCTCTATATATATAATACCTAATAATAATATAGATATTATATCTTTTTTCATAAATTAACACTATAACATAGTGATTATTATGCTATTTTCCAACTATGTAAACCAAAATGCAGAGGTATTATATAATGTACAGTTAATAATTAGTAGAGACAGGTTTTAAACCTTTGTATCTTCCTAATACTCTCTTAGATTGCAAAATCCTACAAGAAAGGACATCTAACTTACTTGCTTCTTAGAAAGTTTCCAGTCCTAATTTAAGAAACTGACCCTAAATTATATTCAGAATTTGATTATATTATACTACATTTAAGGCAATTGTGAAAAACAAAGTTACTGCAGACAATACCTTCAGTGATGTCTCACCCACAGTGCTATGAAGCACAATGCTTACTTTGCTAATTTGATCACACGATTGTCTATAAGATGTTTACTCAGTAAAAAAAGAGTTACTGAATATATACATGTACAAGGTTCCCTTTCTATTGTCAGAATCCTTCCTAGTCATTGGTGAGGAAAACTTCCTAAAGTAATTACACATAAAACTAGTATATAAGTACCACAAGAGAAATGTTAAGAAATTCCAAAGAAATTAAAAATGATTATTTCTCCACTTTATGAGTTTAAAAATATTGCGTCTTGCTTACAAATTATACTTTCATTGCAATACTCTAGCTGCCTTAAAATTACTTATTGGTATATTACCTTCTTTATGAATAATATGGTGAGTTTCATGTTTTTAAAAGAAACTGAAAAATAGCAACCTCCATAGTGTGATTTTAAGAGGCAATATTAGAAATTATGATGTGCAATTGTCCTGCACCCATTTAATAGAACCTATTGTCAAGTATACCCTACTTATGTTTCAAAATAGAAAAGAATTCACTTATATTATAGAATTCATCTATATTTGCTCATCTTTATGTCATTTATACATAAATGAGTCAACTGTAGTTTTCTATAAAACCCCTCAAACTGCATATTTAGAGCAAATAATAATAGTTTTAAAAAATCAGCTATTTCTATACATACCTACTAGTAAGTTTACTTGAGTCCACATGTTCTTTGTGAAGATAGCTGTACTGAGCAGAACGTTTCTTTGGATATTCATGTATGAACTCTCCAATCTCTCCTCTACTCTGACAGTCTGTTGGGGAAAATGCACAGGCATAACTTTAGGGGTGATGGGATATCACCTTCTTTAGTAGGTTATTGATTATAACCTACTTATTAATGAGAATAGTATGAGCACATGTGTGTGTGTGTGTAAAAGAGGGGGGAGAGGTGTACGTAGAAGAGAAAGGGGGAATGAGGGAGAGATTTGCTCATCTCTGTTATCTCTGTTATCTGAAATCTCTGTTATCTCAAAATAGATGAGCTCCAAGGCAGTTTGGAAAAGTTTAAGATAACAACAAAATGATGTTATATCTTAATGAGGGTACTGTTTTGATCATTAGATACAGTTTATTCACTGAAAGAACTGGTGATAAGGAAAAGAGCCGAAGCTTTGAAATTTTAAGATTATCAAAGTATCTTTTCCACTTCTATCAACTAAAGATTTTTTTCTAAATGACTTCTATTGCACAACAATGTGCATATAATTACCACTAATGATCTATATATAGTTAAAAAAATGGAAAAATCTCAAATTATTCTTTTATATGCCTAAAACTAGTATGATTTATATATTAACTATAACCTAAGAAAAATAATTTTTAAAAGATTTAGATGATAAATTATATGTTATGCATTTTTATCACAATTAAAATATAAGCATGATATGAAAAACTATTTGAAAAAATATAAAACTCAAAACAAAAGCCTTCTAAATTTCATGTGAAAACAGAGGGGCTGGAAACTAAGACATTTTGAAGATAAAAAATTGTGAATATATCTTCTCAGAAAATATAAATACTAAATATAAAATACTAGTATGATAATCAAAAAATTAAGAGAATTGTTAATACTAGTGGGAAAAATATATTAAAAGTGGAAGATGATAATTATTCCAGAGAATGTAATTTTGCAATCACATTTAGAAAATTTACAAGGACAGCATATATTGGTGGTAAAGAAGGGAATGCTTTCATACTTTCTATCATTTTGCAAGGGAAATTAGTACATCAAAATTTCTTAGCAGAAGGTACATAAAGACAGTTAAAGTGGTCACTTTTCCATGTGTAATTTAAATTCAATAGCAATATCCTTTTATGATGCATTGTTAAGCAAATATGAAAATGAAATTTAAGCCTATATTAAAAATTAAGTTTCATAAAATTTAAAACAAAAGTAAAACTTCATGTACTATAGTTCATATGGAAAATATACTGTAGTTAAAATATCTCAAAATATCCTTAAGATAGAACTAGAATATTGTGAATCATTATTTATTATCATTCTTGATTTTTACCATTGTATTTGGTTTTGGTTTGTCCTAGTTTTCAATGAAAATTTGTCATTATTACATCTGAAAAAACAAGTCCTGTGAAAAAATGAGAAAAAAGAAAAAAAAAAAAAAGGAAGTCATTAGGGACCTGAACCTGACTCAAATAGCATGGGAAGCAAAACCAAAAATAAGCAAACTACACTGAATTAAAAAGCTGAGCACAGCAAAATAATAATAATAACCCACAAAACTACCATTAAAATGAAAAAGTACTCAACTGAATGAGTTAAATATTTGCAATTGATATATCTGAGAGTGGCTAGTATCCAAGATCTACAAAAAATGTATACAACTTTATAAAAAGAAAAAAGAAAACAATCAAGATATGAACAATAAAGCAAAATAGATACTACTTCTAAGACCAAAAGTCACATAAAAATATGTACTTCATCACCTATAATCAAGGACATACAAATTAAAGGCACAATGAGATATCACAATACACCTATAAGAATATTTCATATCAAAAAACCAGAACTAGCAGATGGTAAGCCTGTGGAAAAAAGGAAATCCCACATATATTCTTGGTGTAAATATAGAGTGGTCCGATACCTATGGGAAAAATAAAGGTTTCTCAAATTATTGAAAACACATCTGCCATCTCATCCAGCAACTCTATTTTAAGTTTTTGCCTAAAGAATATAAAACCACTAATGTCAGTGAATATGTGTACTCTTGTGTTCATTATAGCAATATGTACAATAGCCAATGATAAAAACAACTTAAATTTCCCAGGGCATGTTAGTGGGTTAGGAGATTTAGTTTATGACTGCAATAAAATACTACTTCATTATAAAAAATAAGAAGATGAAATCTTGCCATTTGTTACAACATGGATGAAACTAGAAGAGACAGTGCTGAGGAAGAAAAGGACAAATATAATTGATACCTGGTTTCACTCATATAGGGAATATAGAGAAACAAAACAAAGAATCAAAAAACAATTCAAACCAAAAAGAAATGTTAGAACTCTGACTGTAAACACTACCAGAAGTGGAGGGGAACATGGAGAACCAGTGCATGGATGGTGTGTGGTGGTCCCAATGAACAAAGGTGGAGGACTATGGATGGGTGTGGTGTGGTAGCCTACATCTGTAGAGGTGTGATCCTAAAGTTCTGAATCATGTACAGGAGTTGCACACCAGTATAATGACAATTAATATATAGACATATATGGTAGAAATAATTGCATATAAAAACACCTATCTCTTAATAAAAAGTATTTGTATCCAAAAATAATATCAATAATTATTAGTAGAACTTTCAGTTTTATAGTAGTACTCAAGGGGACATATGTGATGGAAAGTTATTTGACATCAAACACAATTGTCTACTATAAACAACTTAATGAAACATTTCTTATTAATAACCTAGTTGCAATCCCTCACTCCTCTGGAATACAATAGATTGTAAATAAATGCCTAATGCTGTATTTTGCAGATATACTAATACCTTCAGAACATATGAGAGCTTATTTTCAAATGGATATGTTATGCTCTATAAAAAGTAGATATCATTAAATGAGCTTTATCATGCTTTGTATTATTTCAGAATTTTTCTGCTATGAGGAGTATTTAACTTTGGTTTCAGCAAGATTTATGTACTGGTAAAAAAAAAGAATAGGAGATGCTCTTATGTTGTTTCTATTAATAACAGCAATTTTCAAAGACATACCTTAGAATATGTTCACAATATAATTGCTTCATTAAAGTTTATAGCAGTTGCTGAAATCTTAGTTCCTTAGTAATACTTTGAGGGCATTTTATAAGGCAAGTTCAAAACATCCATATTATAATGAAATATTAAGGTAATAAAATTACTCTTATGGAAGAAACTAAACATTCATTAGTTTGCAAACATAAACACAATTTCTTCAAAGTAAATTCATGAGTAAACACAAATATATTTACATAAGTATATAAAATATACCATATTAAAATTACTTGACACTTAAAACACAGAGCTTAGTATGAAGTATGAAGCTAGAAATTGCAAGACCAGATGGATCCATAAATCCAAGTAGTAAAGTAGGAAATATGTATTTGTTGGTATTTTGTGAAATGGTTTTATTTGAAAGTAAGATTTTGTTGTTTAATCAGGTGATTTATGTATTCAGTACATCACTGACCTAAAAATGTACCATATGCCTAAGGTGCTATGCTTCATTTTTAAAGTGAATAGAAAGTCAGTAATTTTCTGTTTAATAGTCTAAGAATGTTTTAAGTGCTGTCAAAACTAATTTTATCATTAGAATTTTTTTTGATCTATGAAATAAATACATGTGTTAGAGTTTGTGGAAATAAGTAGATTGCTAATAAGAACTTATGAATATTATTTAATTGCATCTATTTAATTGCATCTGTAATGTCAACAATACCATGCAAAGTCTTAAAAATTGATTAAATGATATTGAAAATTATTCTAAATTGATGTTAAAATGTCAAGTGTGCTGCATTTGTAATGTATTAGTAGAGGATTCTAAAAAGAAAGTTCCTATAGCAACAGAAGGGTTTTTGTATTTGCTACAGGTAAAGGAACTTTGGAGGGAGTTTTAAAAAGCAATTTTAATTAACTGATCTCTCAGGTCATTTCAACTCTAAAAACCGATATCTATAAAAAGAAGGGGAAAGAATCCCCAAAATATAGTGTGAGATATATTAATTAGGCATGGTCAATGATATAAAAAACTAAATATCAATGGAAATTTGAGAACTTTCACATTATCTTCTTACATGTTGATGTAAGATTCCTAACTTTCTTATTATGTGATTCAGTTCACCATATCCTAATCTTGACTGCTATCATCATTTTATGCTTTCAAATTTAGCATTTCTCTCATGAGGTGGCCCTGTACTCTTTTCATTAAATAAGTAAGTAGATAAGTAGGTAGAATACTGGCTACTTACACAAAAATCTTAATAGTTAAGACACTGTTTAAAACTTTTGCTTGGTCCTCATGCTTTTCTCCACTTTTTCTGTAAAACTTTACTGCCTTAGCACAAACCTATGATGTTCACTTATAACTTTTCTGCTGGATGAAATAATAACTCCAAAACAAACAATTGATACATCCGATTATTTACTCCCAAAAGTAGACTAAATGTTTATATATACTTTGATATATTCTTAACTTCTATGTTGTTTTCACATTATATAAACACATTATTGACTGAATTTCATTTTCATATGTGTTAAGAAAAATAGGAACGCCTCGGCAATCAAGGTAAAATGATCTTTGACTAGGATTTTCCATGATTTGAATACTAACATTATTTCCCTATTCTTATCAGTATTGTTTCTGAGTTATGTTTTAAAGACAAATTTGTAAGTAGTCTACCTTTCTTCTAAGTAATTTACTAAGGAACCTATGCCCTTCTTGCAAATTTATATCCAGAATCTACATAGCTCCTAGCTTGTACTTATCATTTTTTTTCACATGCTCTGACCATGCTACTAGTAATGCTTATAAATTAAAGGCTTTCTGAAATGACTTATAGTGCACTACTGATGGCAAGACAAAGATATAAGATAAAAATATATAGAACTGGTTATCACAGAAGATTATAATGAATGCCATCCAGTTGTCTTTAGATGCATTGAATATTTTATTATCAGTTTGTTCATAGTGACAAAATGAGTCAATATAAAAGACATTTTAAATAATGCATTAAAATATAGCAGTTGGACAGTAAACTCTTGAAGGTAAAGCAAGAAGTTGGTAATGCCAAAGTGGAACAAAAGAGGTATCTAAGAATAAAGTTTACTGGAAATTTTGGAAACTATTATGTGAGTTTTCTTTGAAACAGAATATTTGCACATTAATATTTGGTTATGAAGGGACTGTATCAAATTGAACAAAGAATTCAATATCTATTACATACTCATTTTAATAAATATTGTATTAATATTATAGTAGTGAAACAACTCTCAAGCCACAAGAAGGACATGGAGAATTTTGAGATTAGCTATTTGTAAAAATTAAGATAGAAGAAAAGATAATTAAAAGAGAAATCATATAATTTTTTTCATAAGGAAAAATTGTCTAACGAAATTTATCATGATAAATTTGGTCTTAATGCAATAGAGGGAAATTCAGATGGGAACATAAAAATCACACAGTTACCAATTCAGTTCTGATAAAAAAGAATGGAAATATCTCACATCTAGACTTTAAACTACATTACAAAATTATTATAGACACAAAGACCAGTGGGAAAAAAATAGAATTGAGAGCCCAGAAATTAATCCACATTTACAAATATACTTAATGTGTAACAAAGTCGTCAAAAGTATCCAGCAGAGAAAAGGAAATCTCTTAAAATAACACTGTTGGGAGAACTGAACTGTTACACACAATGGAATGAAACTATAGCTCTGTCAAACACCATATAAAAATTAACTCAAATTCATTAAAGACTTGTATGTAAAACTGGAAACCATAAAATGAAAGGACATACAGATAAAACTCCATGACACAGACTTTGTTTCCATTGGTGTTGAAGCCATGTGTCCAAAGATACCACCAAAGTAAATGTTGTGGAGCATTTTAGTGTCTTGATAATGCTTTCTTCTGTGTATTTTATGATTTCAAAATCTAAGATCCAACTGTCTAATAAACCCTTTAATACACTTTAGTGAATTAAGAAATTTGAACTCACTAAACTTTTACAATTCTGTAAGAATTTAACTTATGAAAATATAAGCATATAAAATAAGGTTGCATAGATTTTGGTATTACAAATATATCTATTAATTAAAAACTAAAAAGATTAATTATTGTAAATAGTGTTGCAACAAACAGCAATATAGCAATAAACATAGTGCAAGTTTCCGTTTGAATTAGTGTTTTTGGGTCTAATCTTGGAGAGCAATCACTGTATCATATTGTAGGTTAATTTTTAGTGTTTTTGATACAGGGTAGTGACAGTTAAAAATTGTATTGGTGCCAAATACCCTGGTGGGTGGAGTCTCAGAGAAAGACCCTTCGCGAATGAAAACAGGAAGCAAGAAGAGATGGTGTATAAAAAGGGCGGAGAGAGAAGGGAAAAAAAGGAAGTGACAAGAATGGCACACTGAGGGAACAGGTATATTTGGCCTGGGGAAGCCCCCTGGAAGAGTGAGCTGGGTGTGGTGAGGAGCCACATGGTGGGAGAGTGGCCAGCATAGTAGCTGATGTGGAGTCGGAGGCCAGAATGGCAGGCTGAGGGCAACCAGGGGCTGCTGAGGGCAAGCCCTATAAATGTGGCCAGATGCAGCTGAAGGCAGGCCTGGTAAAGGAAATGCACTGAGCCGCAGCAAGGTGGCAGATTTGGAAAGCTGATTTACGCATCAGCAATTGTGGAAGCAGTCTGAAGATCCTTGGAGAAGCAGAGCAGCTTGGAATGCTGGAGAGAAAAGAAGCAAAGAGAAGATGCCGGGGAAAGACTAGAATTTGCAGGGTGCCTTCCTCAATTTTGGAGGAGCAAAGGGGCATGATCTTGGACATGTGTTTTTGGGAACTTTGGGACTGAAAATGGTGAGTGGGGTAAGATAACTAGCCTCTTGTGGCATTAAGGACTTTTTGTTTTCTTGGTTAATTTCCTTTGTTAATAAAACCCTGTTGTTTACATTACTTTGTGACTTTGGCAACTTCTGTGCATCCAGATGATTCCCACCTGTGGCTTACTGGTTAGAGGCTTCTGCCCTTTTTGACCTGATTTCATTTTGATGAACCTCCATGCAATTTTCTTTAGTTCCCACCAACATTGTAAGTTTCTTTTCCACCACATCTTTCCCAATATTTATCATTTCTAGTTTATATTTTATTACATTTATTATTATTATATTTTATTTCCATTCTCATAAGTGAGGTGATATCTTATTATGGTTTTGATTTGTATTTAACTGGCTATAAGTGATGGAAACACCTAAATTCCTCAAAAGAGAAGACTGGATCAAGACAATGCGCTATAAATGCACAATATAATACTACTCAGTAATATAATAAAGAAAAAAATCAACTCATTCTATTTGTAGTAAAATGGATGTAAATGGAAGGGCATATTTTAAGCAAAATAATCAGAAGAAAAAAGATCACTATCAGATATTTCAATTATATGTGGATTTTAGAGAAGTCAAGGGTTGGGTGAAATGGAAGATGAAGATAGATCATGGGTGTATGATGGTGGGAGAATTAGGACTACATCTAAGAGGAGAATCAAATCTGTCCAAAAATAAACAACAGTGTAATAAAATAAATAAATTTAATTTAAAAAAGATTAAGTATAATCTTAATTATACAGGATGGTGTATAGGGATTTATATAAAGTATGCAAAAACATAAATCTATAACAAAATGTCAAAAAGAAAACAACTCATCATGAAAGATATAAAATTAATGGGTTAGAAGTAGAAAATAAAATTCTTCACAAAAAGAGATAAATAATATGAGCAATGAAGACAAAAAAACTTTTTTTTTTAAATTTTAAGTGAAGTACCATTGTTTTACATCCTTGTTAATTTTTGACAGCATAAAATATCTCCCCTCAGGTGCAGTTACCTAGCTTTGCTGCTACTAAGACATCTATAATCTTCCACTTCATTCCACTATGCCCTTTCCCCTTCTAACTCTGCCTACTATACCTCCCCCTCCCTTCCTGAATGCCTCGGAAACCTAAGAAACCCTAGGTTTATCACCCACAGAACTTTTAAACATCTAAGTCCATCTTTTGTCTCTTATACCTTCAAAGGTATAACTATCCAAACTTAGTTATATTTACATTATTGCTGCTTTTAAAAGAATCAAAGTTAATGTCAATATATATTTGCATTTAGGAAAGGTTCTTTTGAAAGATATTATTTTATTGTACCAAATTCCAATTTATAATTTGCTGATAATCAGTATTAACTCATCACCTAATTTATGAAAATGGAACTGAGGAAATGTCTTGCTTTAAAAAAAAACCAAAACCTTTAAATATAATAGAGTTGAGCATTCTTACTGGTGTAAGGTGGTATCTCATTGTGGTTTTGATTTGCATTTCTCTTATTGCTAGTGACGTTGAGCAATTTTTCATGTGCCTGTTGGCCATTTGTATTTCATCTTTGGAAAAGTGTTTTTTTAGTTCTCCTCCCCATTTTTTGATTGGGTTTCTTGTTTTGCTTTTGTTTAGTTGTGTGAGTTCCTTGTGGATATTCATTATTAAACCCTTATCACTCTTGTGGAGAGCAGTTTTTTTCCCATTCAGTTGACCTTCTTTTAGTTTTTTTTGTTATCTCTTTTGCTGTACAGAAGCTTTTTAGCTTTTCAGCTGTAAACCGATCTGTTTATGTTTTCCTTCATTTTTTTTTTCCATCTGTAGATTTTTCCAGAGAGGGATTTCTGAATTATACTTCATGGAGAGTTTTTCCCAAGTTTTCTTCTAAGTATATTAGGGTTACAGGTCTGACATTTAAGTCTTTTATCCATTTTGAGTTGGTTTTTGTACAAGGTATGAGTATGTTGTCTTGGTCCATTTTTTTGCAGGTCTTAGTCCAATTTTTCCAGCACAATTTATTGAAGAGGCAATCTTTGTTCCAATGTAAGTTTTTCCCTCCTTTGTCAAGGATTAGTTGACTATATATGTGTGGTTTTATTTCCAAGCACTCAACTCTATACCATTGGTCTGACTGTCTGTTGTTGTACTATTACCATGCTGTTCAATTATCCCCTCCATAAAACAGACAACAACAAGTGCTGGCGAGGATGTTGAGAGAAGGGAACACTATTACACTACTGGTGGGAATGTAAACTGGTCCAACCTCTATGGAAAGCTATGTGGAAGGCCTTCAAATTAATGAAAATGGAACTACCATATGACCCAGCATTTGCTCTCTTGGGAATCTACCCTAAGGAGACCTCAATGCTTGTACAAAGGAACACCTGTGCTTGGATGTTTATTGCAGCACTACTTATAACTGCAAGGACATGGGAGCACTGAAATGTCCCAAAACAGATGACTGGATGAAAAAGATGTGGTATATATACACAATGGAATATTACTCATCAATTAAAAATGACAAATTGGATGATTTTATGATAACATGGATGTACTTAAAAGAAATCATATTAGCAGAAACAAGTCAAAAAGAAAAAGACAGAAACTAAATGGTTTCACTATTATATGGGACATGGGAAAGATAAACAAAAAGCCATGAAGAAAAGTCAAAACAAGCCAACAATCAAATTAAAGTATACAACTCGGGGTGGGGGAAGGGACAGGGTGGGAACAGTCAGGGAGGGGGGGTGAACCCCAGAGATCACAGAGATGTGAAATTTGTATATGAATAAATTATTTAATATTAAATAAAAATAGAAGAAAGCAGGTTAAAAAATAAAAATAATAGAGTTGAGAGTCAGTTTAATAATATTTTTTCCTGTAAAAAAGATCAATGATTCAATTGATCATTTTAGTCCCAAACAATGCTCTATTGTTTTCTTTGTAATGTCAAATAATTAAGTCACATAAAGACCATTATTCAATTTATTTTACTTGAGATTGATATTAGCAAAGAACAGTAAAGAATTCTTCAACAGGAATGAAAACATGAATAACCTTGCACTATTTAGTAAAAATAACAAATTTTAGGCTCTTTAATAGGTTCTTTCTCTTTTTCCAGGATAAGTAATAACTTTAGGTCTCAGAGTTATAAATGGTGTGATGGATACTAGTAACTCTAGATTATTCAGACCATTTAAACCTATAACCTTCCTGAACCTATACAACAAGACTCTGAAACATAATCTGTTAGCTTTTATGTAATGTATGAAAAATGAATTTATGAAAACAGATTGTTTAGCTATATAGCTAGGGATTAAATGGAGGTATGGGATTCCATTGACTCCTAATTCAGATACAGTGGCACTATTGTTAATTTTTAATTGAGTAAAAAGTCATGCTATAAATAAACAGCCATATTTAAAACATTTAACAAAAATTTTACTTAAAATCCCTCCTTTTGAGAATGTCTTTTGTTTTCCTGAAAAAATTCATACTTCCTAGTCAGAAAACAGAAGGATAAATAAACTTGCATCCATATCCAGTGATTGACATTATAAACAATTTCATATTCCTTACACTATGATGGAATCTACATATGGCATGTTTATATCTTTAGGTGATTTTGTTCCTAAAATGACTTCTGAGCACTAATATGTGTAAAGTATACTGCCATAGGGCCAAGGAGTACTAGGGAATTATAGGATCATAATAGAGGATACTTTCTATCCACATAGAAAGTAGATGTGTACTACTGGCTAATGAAATTGCATGCTTTTTTTTTTTTTTTTTGGAGACACTAACAAGAGTATTCTTGAACTATTGTTCAGCATTACAAATTGGAATTTTATAAGAATGCTTCACCTATGCAAGACTACCTTTTCTCCCTTACCTCTTAAATCTTTGCATTACAGTTCCCAGTTGTGCAACCATGCCAGGCCAGGCAGATTCATTGCTGATTCCGGCAAATGGAAAAAGATTCTTAGTGCCTTAAAATGTCCAATAAGCCTTTATTCTGAGATGGGGGACACCACACATACAGGCAGACAGGCAAGGAAAAAGAGACTTTACTCTGATAGAGGCTGAAGAGCAACTACTCTCCTACTAACTCCCTTTACATTAAATGCCTTAGCCACACAATGAATACACTGTTGCAAATGCAAGGCCCATCTGTTGTTTGCTAATATATGGAGATTATGGGTTCTTTTTAGTGTGAAAGGTAAAAAACAGACTGATGCTAGCATATTTTCCTTACACAAATAATGCTAATAAAAATGAAAAAATCATAACTAATGAGATTTCTCAGCCTGGTCCTGATTGTTCCAATTTGCACGTAACAGTGGAGCTATGGACAAGAAGGAAGGGTGGAAGAGGGAGGTGCCTTATTCTGTGCCTACTCACTACTGTTTCTGCTCTATGTACCTTTTCTACTGGTACAATCGGAAGAGGCAGCAGGTTAAAATAACAGCTATGTAACCTCAGCAAATGTCGTTAGCATCTAGATTCCTCATTTTTATCAAATGCAAAATGTGAATAATAGCCACCTTGAAAGACACAGGAAGATTATGTGAGTGGAATATAATACAAAAATCAAATATCCCAGAGATAGAAACAACAAAAAATGTATATAGAAATAAAGCCAGATCTCTTGTCTTGCTTCCTGGACCTGAACCATTGCTCCTAATCAGCTCAGATATTTTCATCATGGCTAAAAGTCTGTGATGCAGCTTATTTTTTTTTCTACTTACAGTTTTTTAATTCTTTATTCCTGGTGGGCTGGCTACATGTGCAGTCTGAGGAGGTTGGTTGAAGCCAAAAGAGTATTTACTATTACCTGCTGTTTGTATTTGTTTTGGGTTAACTCCTTCCTACTTCCCACGTTTCAGGGAGTTGTATTTATATTCTTACTCCTAACTCATAGTCACAGAGAATTTGTGGTGAGAAGACTACCACCCTCCATTCAGAGGGCTATTTCTTTCACTGTACCATAAAGCCAAGAAGGGAGAGAGAGGGAGAGGGTAAAGGGGAGGGAGAGGTAGAGGGAGAGGGACAGAGAGAGGGAGAGGGAGAGGGAGAGATTTTTACTCCCCTACCATGGATGCTCAGTACTTCTATACTGAGATCTGCCATTTTCTTTTTAGAAAACATAAGAGCCACCATGGTCTCTACATGGGCAAGCATAAGATGATGGTGATTCCTGTAAAGTATGCTGCTTGTGACTTGACATGCTCATACTGAAGCCATGACCCCAGCATGGATAGTGTTATTTGTTCATATAAGTTAGGCATTGGTGCCATTAGCTGTGTCTGAAAAAAACAGGGGTAAAGATGGCCTAAACTGGATAAGGAGACTTCCTTCTTTTACTTTATTGCATGCAGGTAGGAGAACCCTCAGTGAATAAATCAAAAAGGGGATAGTCCCTTACACCCCAGCAACAGTTTTACTGGATCTGATGAGATGGAACCACCTGTGGTAGACCAGCCCAAGAATCTTTCTTCTTGCATTGGTCACAGGAACCCCACTTCTGCTCCTTGGGGAGCTGCAAGGAGTTTACCTCAGTTTTTATGTACCCTAGTCCAAAATCATCAAGTTACATCCTTGTCTTTTGGTCCTCCCTAACATCAATCAGCATCTGGTGAATTCTCCCAACATGAGGTTCAGCTTGGGTCTATCAAGGTTGTACAGTGACTCAGCACTTCATCAGAGTCGCCTCTCCTCCACCTTCACACAGCTCCCAAAGCTTCAGGGCCTGAATGCTGGGAGAGTTCCAAAAGATCAGCTTCTGAGGCTTTTTCTTCTGCAGCTAACACCTCAGAGATCTCTGAATTCACCTCCACTCTCCTTCCCAAAAGTCTGTGACTCAGTCTTGACTCTTTTTTTTTTTTAATTTTCTCTCTCCCTTCCTGAAAACCAGAGCTCCCATGTCCCCTGTCGCCTCACACACCAAAGATTTGCAACACAGTAATAGAAAGAAGTGCCCTTCCCTGGTTTAGGCCATCTTTCATCTCTCTGTTTTTCAGATGCAGCGAATGGGAATACCTCAAACACAGCTAATGGCAATGCCTAAATTTTATAAACAAGTACACTTTCCATGTTGGGGTCATGTTTTCAACATCATAAAAACATCACTATGCTCAGAACCATCAGGTCTTAGTTCAGTTCTACATATCAGCAGAAAATACATTTTTCCCCTGGTTCCAGGCTTATTACTTACTCCAGTTCTCTAAAATATTTGAACCTTTTATAGCCATGGCTAATAAATAACAGAATCAAATTTGACTGCCAGACGCAAGGTATGAGAAATGAATTGATGATAAGAGATTGCCCAGCCACAGTTAAATGGAGATATGTACCATGAAACAACTTTATTAACAAAAGAAAGGGGTATTTATAGGGACACAAGGTGAGGGCCTGTTGAATTCCAAGAAGACAAACAAATCTGAGAGACAATTAACATCTTAAAGTCTAAAAGTAATTGAGAAAGGGGGAGTGTAGGCAGGTGGTGGCTATCTCTGATTTTGGGAGGGCCAGCGGAGCATTTTCAGAAGATCATTTCAGTTAATCAGTCCCAAGTTTTCTAGGGATGGTTAACGAGAGAGGTTTTCCTTATCTCATCTGGAATGACCCTTCTGGTTTGCAAATGGCTCACAGCAAAAGGGAACATCCATAATAGAAAGGGGAGCAATTAGGAGACTAGAACTTTGGGATGTCTATCAGGTTTGCCCAGTTGGTGACCTGGATGGATTTAAAACAAGCTAAGCACCAAACTGAAACACACAACTTTGAGCAGGAGGGAAAGGGGGGGACTGGAGGGGAGGGTGGGGGTGTAAATCCTTGGGATTACAATGTTGTGAAATTTATATATAAATAAATTAAATAAATAAAACCACTTGCATCACCCACAGTCAACCAGGAGGTGAGGCTACTTGTCAAGATTGTCAAACACTATCAGATTTTTGCTTCAAAGAAAACAATCATTTATATATAAATAAAAATAAAATAAAATTTGATAGGTTAAGAAAAAATAATCTATACCTCACTGACATAAAGGCATTCTTTTTTTTTTTTTTTGCATTTTTTTTAATGACGCCTATATAAACTCTGTATTTTCTCCATGTGGGACTACTCAAATAATATTATAGAAGAGGGATTTCCCAGAATTGCAATCCTCTGAAGACTTCCAATTAAAACCTTGTTTTCACTTACAGATTAAGTTCTAATTCATGGCCAAGTCATATGTTAGCACTTTTCTCATTTATTAAGAGAATAGAACCACATTCCTTATGGGATATTCAGGACCAATATATGTGGAAATGAAATCAGGTCAAAAGGGGCAGAAACCTCCAAACAACAAGTCACAGGAAAAAAATGAAATTTTTCAAAAATGGCTTCTGCTGCCCAGCTTCTTACCAGATACATATCACCCACGCACAGCAGCTGCCAGTAACAATGCAATTTAAACATTAAGATTTTATTTACAAGGAAAATTAACCAAGAAAATAAAAGTCCTTAATGCCGCAAGTGGTCAGTTACTTTACCCCAAGTACCGTTTAGTTTGAAAGTCCCAAACACATGTACAAGATGGTGTCCCTTCAAACCTGAGGTAGGCTCCTTGCAAAGGCCAGTCTTTTTTTCCCATCTTCTCTTTGATTCGCCTCTCTCCAATGTTCCAAGTTGTGACTTCTCCACCAAGGTTCCAAACTTTTCCACCAGATGCTGCTTTCAAACTCAGCTTTACAAATTTGCTACCTTGCTGCAACTCCATGCACTTCCTTTACCAGACATGCCTTCAGTGGCATCTAGTCAAAATTACCAGGTCTGCCCTCAGCAGCCCCTGGTCAACCCAGGTCTGTCGTTCTGGCATCCAACTCCATACCGGCTACTTCTCTACTGGCCACTCTCCCACCAATGTTCCTTACTACCACCAGCTCACTCTTCTAGGGAGTTTCCCCCAGCTAGGCCACATGGGTCTGTTCACTCAGTCCACCATTCTCATCTCTCTTCCTTCTTCCTCTGTCTGGTCCCTCTTTTTATCTGCCCTTTGGTGCTTCCCACTTCTTCTTGTGGGTTTTTTTTCTCAGACCCTGCCCACCAGGGCATTTTGGCACCCATACAATTTTCAATTGTGTCACCACCCTGTGTCATAAGAAATACCTTAGGCACATTTTGATTCATTCTAGATGATTGGTAAACATCACAAGTTACATTGACAATAGAAAATTTTTACTAATATGAACCAGGACTTCCCTAAATTTTCAATGAACATGGCTGTAATAATCTATATAAAATGAATATTCTAGGTTAGCAGGGTCCCTAGGAATTTTTCCCTCTCTTCTTTGGTCAGCTGAACCAAACAGTAAGCAGACACATCCTGTATCATGTGATTACAGTGTAGTCTTTGGTGGGTCTCTCACACATACTAAGAAGGAAGAGATCAGATGGATCATTTAAGCCCTTTGCCATTCTAAACAAGACTGGTGTGAATGAAAAGATTTTGGTAAAAGAACTTGTATCCTTCTTGCCATCCTTGCTATCACCTCCTCCTGACATCCAAAGAAAGAAAGCATTTGTCTTTCTTTCTTTGGTATACAGCATAATTTTTGACACTAGAAATAAAATTTACTCATAAACACACACACACACACACACACACACACACACCAGTAAACCCAGACCAGCTAGTGCTCTTCTTACTGACCTTCACAGCAGTCTTGCCAAACTCGCAGGTCAACCCTTGGTATCTCAGTGCAACTCACATAACCCTGGGGATATTCTGCTTTCACGAAGACATCTGCCTGGACTTGCTGAATGTTGTCACCATTGTCACAAAGCACGCGGCCCAGTGATACCTGTTTCAGCTGAGTGAGTTGTGCAGGAGTAAACACTCCAGGGTTTTCATACCAGAACCTGATGGTCAAGAAAGAGATGAGCACAATGTGTCAAGTCTGCAGCTGGAGGGCTAAGCAGCTGCAGAACTGTCACAGTGAACATGGGAGCTGAGTGAAAGAGAAGCATAGGAAAAAATTTACAGTTGCCTTCCAACTGAGGAGACTTTAAGTTACATCCAATAATTTTAAAGTCCTTAAATCCAATGCTTTTAAGTTATCACTTTCTGTTCACATTTTAAAAAATGATTCATAGTAAAATGCTTCAGTTTTCAAATAAAGCATAGCTCTTGATGGTAAATCTATGATCTAGTCAAAGAAATTACCCAAGGGCTTTAATAATAAAATATTTGCATAGAGGGGAAGTATCAATTTTAGTATATACTAGTGATTATATCTACTGGCTAATTATTATAAGCACATACAATTTAAAATGAAAAGACACATTTTTAAAAATTTTAAAAGTTCATCCTTGCTTTAATTCCTTCAAAAATATTTGAGTATTATTGTCTAAGACTTTTCTAAAATTGCACATATAACAGTAAATTAAGATCAAAACAAAACTCTCCTTGATGGTATGGTGGGAAGTGTGTTTCTGATAAATTCATATTTTGAAATCAGAAGGCTCAGTACCTCAAGAGGTAGTTAAATAAAAATAATGTCATTAAGTGTCCAAATCTGATACAGTTAGTGTCCTCAGAACAAATGTACATGTGGTCCTAAGTAGAGGGGAAAGAGCATGTGAAGACAAAGGAGAAGATGTCCATCTAATGGAAAGATGAGAACTCAATAGAAACCAAACCTCCAAACCTTGGAACAGATCTGGCAACTGGACCTGTAAGACTGTTATTTATATCACTCAATTTGTGGTACCTTGTTTGTCCAACCCAAGAAACCAATACACTGGGAGCAACTTAATCCAAAATTCAAGATTTTTCAAACTTTTTCAATTCTTCAATTATCTCTAATCTTAAATTATTTCCATTCATACTCATTAGCCCAAGCATATGATGCCATAAGTCCAGAATGTTCAAAAGTATTTTATAAAAATACAATGAAATATTACACTATTAATGTTTGCAAATGTGTAATAAGAGTAATTAAATCTTTTATTACTTTCTTTACCATTAGTAGATGAAATAATTTGAGTGGAAATATTTTAAGGAAAGAATAAACTTCAGTAAATTTTAATCAAAACCTAAGTTCTCGGCAATGTTTCAAAGTCCTTTGTGCACATTATCTGCAATGAAATAAAATGTTGAATTAGCAAGCAGATTCACAAGAAATATAGCTTCTTCTCCAAACTATATTTTATTAATGATTTGGAGGATACAGCTCTGGAACACATTTGCTTCAAGTGATAAAAGAGATCTAACACTATGTTCCATGCCAACTGGGGAGGTTGCAGAGTTTTGAATGTTTTTAGTTTTTATGTTTGGTTAGTCATTTCACGGTAAAATATTTGCATGAATGACTTGCATAATTTAATAAATACCAGTGTATTTACATTAAACATTTTGGACCAGTAAACATGCTTTTGAGATTAATTTCCAGTAGTAACGACCCACAGCACAGTTGTGCAAGTTCTGGTTTCACATCAACCAGAGTATGGTATGGTACTCTGTATGGTAACCAGAGGCAGATTGTGAGTCAGGGTTACTGTAGTGAGTGCCCCCTGGAAAGGGGTACCAATAAGGAGAAATTGCCCATACAGGACATGTTTTGAGGGCAGGAGGAAGAATTGGTGTGGGTGGAGACGCCACAAAAAGGATAAACAGAGCCATAAAAAGCAGCGATGTAGCAATGCCTTTATGGGCTTCTGTCTGGGAGCACGTTTTGGGGTCTGAAAGCATGATTTTCAGACTTTGCCTATAAAGTTGGCACCCCAGTATTGGCACCCTGGAGGAAGAAGAAAGAGTTCCTAGAAATTCAAGTATGGGTCTGTGTTTGAAAACTTGGCAAACTTGGAACTTGTGTACTTTTGAAGACAAGACGAAAACTGAAATTTGTGTACCTCCCAGAGGAGTTGAATTTGCTGGAAACTGGAGTTTGTGTGAAATGCCTGCTCCAGGTTTGGAGTGGCAAGAAGACGCATCTTAGAAATGGGTTTCTTTGTTAGAAACAATGGTTCCAGGTGTGTTGTGGTGAGAATATGCCATTTGGGGATCATGCTTTTGTTTTAGGACTTTAGGACATTAGACAGTAATTGCTCACTTGTGGCCTCAGTGACTCTTGGTTTCTCCTTGTTAGATATATTTTGTGTTATTGTTTTTTTTCCTACACCTGAGTAGCCATGCAATTGCATGCATGGGAGGAAGAACCCAGTGACTGGTTTAAATATAGGTTTCTCTCCTTGCTCAGTCTTGGGTCCCCGTTTGCACCTCGTATCAGTATGTGGAGACAAGACATCTCAGACAGACAAATCCTGCCCTCCCAACATCATTTATAGTTGCCACAACCTATAGAACAGTTACTATTTTGCATGGATTTTACAGGTGAGTATATTTGAAGTGCAAATATAATAAAAGAGGAATAGGTGTAAGTAATTGGTGCCTGTATTCAATAAGTCTACTGAATTCTTTTAGTCACTGACTTCCATTACTTTCTTAGACAGTCTTTTTCTTTTCTTTCTTCTTTATTAACTTTACAAGATAAATACTATTTGGTTTCTTTAGTGATAAGAAAGTAAATGATATTTACCTTTATATTTCATATATTTTAAGTCATAGAAGGTGTGAAATAACACTACAATGTACAATATAATAATACTGGAAAAATAAGCAATTTTAATATTTTTGATCTATATAACAATTAGTTCATCACCTGTCTCCATCTCTTAGCCTCTGAAACTGAGTAACAAGCAGGCACATAAGTGTTGGTCCCACTCGAGTTCCAGGTATTAGATCTTCTACCATAAGGGCAGGCCAGATGTCAATGTTGTCTGGAGAGCCATATAACCTGAAAAACATGACACAGCTAGAATCTAAATGTGATGATGAAGTTGTTTCTATACAAACAACTGCTATATTCATGTACAAACAAGCAAAGGCAAATATATTATTATATATTAATTAATATTAATATATCAAATATTATTATAATTCCCATTTCACAGGTTAACTCCCATTTCACAAATTAAAGCACTCTTCTATCATGTCAGTGTTTTAACATGATAGAAGAGTTTTGGGATCACCAGCTGACAGGTATCAGAATGGTGACCTAACTAAGAACTTTTAACACCAAAATCATGTGATAGTCATTGTGTTATCATTATTAATTAACCAACAACCAGATATGGAATATTGTAATATAACTAAAACATGATGGGTGTGTTTTGTGTGTGCACATGTATCTCTCCAACTAGTTCTTTCAGAAGCGTGTAGACAATAAAAAATTAGCTTTTAAATTACTATTTTTATATTATTCAGGTAGATACTTAGGAGTGGATTTGCTGAATTTTATGGCCAATCCATTGTAATCTATTGAGGAACCTTCATATTCTTTCCCATAGGAATTGGACCAGTTATCATTCCAACCAAAAACGTAGGAGGGTTTCTTTTTCTCATTACCAACATTTGTTTCTTGTCTCTTTGATATGGGTTATTCTCAAAGATAATATTTTGGTATGGTTTTGATTTGTATTTCTCTAATAATAATTGATGATGAGTGCTTATATATCTATCATTTATACATCCTCTTTGAATAGTTTAGTTTTTGCGGGATTATTTGTTTTCTTTTGGTAGAAGTATATGAGTTCTCTATAAATCTGTGATATCAGTCTCTTGTCAGTCATGTGATATATTTATTTATTTGTATTCAATAGGGTTTCTTTTTTTTTGTTTTGTTTTAGTTCCAGTTTATTTCACTATGTAGGAGCTTTTTAGTTTGATGCAGACCTATTTGTTTATCTTCTCCTTTATTCCTTGATGCATAAAGATATCCCAGGAGCTTGTGTTACAAAATATTTTGCCTATGTTTACACCTATGTATTTTATGGTTTTGCATCCTCTGTCCAATTTTTTTTTTCAGTTGGAATTGATATTTGTGAGTTTGTGCTAATGATCTAGTTTCATTGTTTTGCATGTGTCTATGTGTTTTTCCAACACCATATATTGAAGAGGCTTTCCTCATTTATATGTATATTAATGCCTCTTTGGTTGTAGGTTAGCAATCCATATAAGGATGGTTATCTGGGTTCTCTATTCTACTTCACTAAAGAAACTTATCCTCCCATGCTCATTGCAGCACTATTTACAATAGCCAAAATACACACATAGCAGAAATGTCCCAAAATGAATTAATTAATTAAGGCGATGTAGTGCACAATTAAACAACATACACAATGGAATACTACTCAACTATCAAAAAATATAAACTCTTGTATTTGCAGCATTATAGATGGAGCTGGAAGGGATTATGCCAAGCAAATTCAATAAGAAGTATTAAGAGAAATACTGGATGGTGTCACTTAAATGTGGAATACAGAAAATCAAAATAAAAGAATGGTTAAAACCAAACTTAAAAGCTAACTCTTGAAAAGTTTACTGCGTAATGGAGTTATTAGAGGTGGAGGACAAGAAGAGGAAGGATCAGAACAAAGAAAGGATGGGACACAAGTGTTTAATTGTAGTCCATGGGATTTATAGTAATGGGTATACATTGGCAACAATGACTGATACAGGGAACCTATATTTAAATAATCTGAACAACAATTTAAATCAATATTAAAAATAAAAATATTTTAAAAACAAATTAACTATTCATTCAAATGTTTTCATGTCAGTGGCTTGTGAGGTGCTGGAAGAGTTAAGATGACTGGCTTACCTCCTCCACATATTCACAACCAAATTACAACAAAAGAAAGCAGTCACCCTGATGGATAAGCAGTTGACCATCACATATATCAGGAGCTATAACACTGTGGAAAGGGGTTGGAAAAACTAAATAAATGGTGTCTAAAGCAATAACTATGGCAGTGGAATCCACAAAAGGGACAGATAACTATTGTGTTGGGTCCCACTGCTGTTTTTATTTCAAGGGTATAAAATTGAATAATATTGCTGTCAATCCTGCTCTAAGATGAGAAATTGGAAATATTTGCCAGCCTTCCCCCCAACATTGAAATACTTTACAAAATAAATTTCAAAATTATCCTCCTCTGAATGTGATCCTTTTATACATATTGTCCCAGTTCTCTGTAATAATTGCTATCCTTCATGGTTACCAGTTCCTTACCTATTTCAACTGCAAGAACAACAGTTGAACATTTGTCCTAACTAAAATGCATACAAAACCAAATGTAAGGAGACAGAAGAACACAGTAAAAATGCCAAAATAAAAAGTACTGAAAGGGGCCCTAATTCAATGGAGCTACGAATTATGGCAAAAGGGGAATTCAGGGCAACAGTACTGAAAATGATGATTAAACTTTAAAAAACAAGAAAGATACAAAATAGGGCTAATAAAAATATGAGGCAGCTACAGTGAGAAACAATGGAGTTAAGAAATACTGTATCTGTTAAAAATATAATTGAGGGTCTGGGAGTGGTGGTGTGCACCTGTCATTTAAGTGCTGGCAGGTAAGAGGCCCAGAATTGCTTGGTTTGTGGGTTTGAAACTATGGGCAACATAATGAGACCTGGTCTTGAAAAAGCAGGCAAGCTCTGTGGCAGGCACCTGTAATCCCAGCAATCTGGGAGGCTGAGGTGGGTATCGCTTGATTCCATGGAATCAGGACTACCCCGGGCAACATAGCGAGACCTATCTCAAAAAAAATAATATATACATACATCTATATATGTAATATATAGATGTATGTATATATATATGTATATATAATGGAGGGTCTTATCTTAATATAAGACAAACAGAAGTAATGAAGAGAACTAATGAACTTGAAAACAACACTGGCGATACAAGAATTAAGCAAGGTAAAGAAAACCATTTGAAAGGGAAACAATAAAAGAAATCTCTTGGGCAAGTTAAAAATAAATATGATCTGTAAAATCGGGATCACAAAAACAAAAAAAAAAAGAGAAAGGTATAGAAAATTTATATAAGAAACAATTACTGATAACCATTTCAATCTGGTAAATGAACCAAGAGGTTGTGATCCAAGAAAATCAAGAGTTATAAACAAAAAGATGCCAGATAAATATACAAGAGACATAATAAAGTTATTGGGAACCAACAAGAAGATATAGTGGAACAAAGATCCACAGGGGAAAAGAGTAGCCTCTACAGCAACAAGAATAAGTTTGTCAGCAGATTTTTCACTAGGAACATTACATCAATGATACGATTGGAAAGAGATATTCTAATATCTGGAACAGAGTTTCAGTCTGAAAATCTACTCTGTATGATTAGCATTTAAGATAAAAGAGCGAGACATTTTACTGAAAAAAATCTAAAATAATTTATTAACAACACAAAGGCCCATTTGAAAGAAATCCTAAAGTGTTTTTTAAAAACGTGTCAGAACAATGTTCATCAATGCAATAGGCTCCTAAATTATTTAACATGGAGGAGATAGAGTGAAATAGCAATGTCAGCCATTTAGAACCAGCTAGAGAGCACACCATACAAAGGAGCACCAAACTAGCCAATCATATACTAATCTCAGAAGCTAACATCATACATAAAAATTAATTCCCAGTTGATTAAACATTTAGATATAAGAACATTTAGATATAATAGATTATTATCCTATGTATTAAAAATTCCTTACTAATTTGTTTGCAAGTCTTTCAGGAAGGTCTCCAATATGGGTACATTTGGTGATTCTTTATTCTATTCTATTAGTTGGTCTATTCTGGAATCAATGTTGCACTTTAATAATTACTAAAAGCTTTTAGTAAATATTTTTAACGGAAAATGAAGTCATTCAACCAGATTCTTCTTGGTAATATAATTTATCAAATTATTTTATTTAATCCTATTAACATTGATTTACAATATTGTATATGATTCAGGATTTAGAACCACAGAATATTTTAATTTCTTGATGTCACAATGAAGCACTATTAAGATCTTAGATTGAATTGCAATTAATATATAATTTTCTGGAATATTGTCATTTAATTCTTTTAAACACTAATTTACACTATTCCTGAATAAGAAATTTGTCTCCAGCTCAGTATATTTCTTTAATAACTACCCATGAGTTTTATGATTTTCTTTTTCGAGACTAGGTCTCACTATTTTTGCCCATGGAACTGCAGGCTCACATTTCCCAGGGTACCACAGACTCAAGCAATCCCCAGTCTCAGATTCCCAGGTAGCTGGGATCACAGGCATGCGCCACCATGCCCAGCTATTTTGGGGACTAGGTCTCACTACGTGCCCCCAGCCAGACTCGAACCATGATCCCTGGCCTGGGCCGTGGCTTCCTAGGCTACCACCTACAGACATGCACCACCATGCGTGGCCCGAGTTTTATGATTTTCTTCTTGGCATATTGCACTGTGGAATGTGGAAGCAGTTAGAGAGATGGAGCTTCAGATAAGAGGAACACCTCCTATCTCTCTAGCCCCCTCTGACAAACTAGAGGGTGGTCAATAGCCAGTCTCTCATCTGTGACACAGTCTACTAGCCTCTTTGGTATGGGAGCCCATCTCAGAGATGAGAAACTTGTAATCTAAACCCTTTTACAAGTTAAGCTCTCTGCCCTCTGCAGGAGGAACAATCTGGGAGCTGACCTGAGAATCAGGGGACCCCTAGGGGCGTAGCTCCCCGGACCCCAGGTATAAGAGTGCTGAAGTCATGAACTGCATCATTATTAAGAAAAAATATAGAAGCCCTGTCGTCAGATTCTTTACTTTAATTAAATTCTCTGTGAAAAGTCATTGAAATACTGGAAGGAGCTCGAGGCAAGGAGAACTTGATAAACCAGATAAGCTTTACAGTCAAGGAATAACCTTGGGTGACTTGTAACCGACTTTTATTATCCTGATTCACTAAAAATGATTGCTTAGGAATGTTTAGTAGTATCTAATGATAATCTATTTTCTGTTAAGATATTGATTTCTGTCTTTCGCGTTATTGTCCTCACGCGCTCAATGATAATTGCACTCACGCGGTCATTTCTGCCTCTCACTGAGATAATGCACCCACTACTCACAAGATGCCCCTCCTCATGAAATGTCAAAATAGCTCTTTAAACAACATAAAAAGTGGCCTGCAAACCTACAATAAACCAGCAGATTTCATTGCTCACTGAATCCGTGTCTGTGATCATCATTCGCCTGCCTGAGTTTCCTGTCTGCCTGAAGCCTGCACTTAGCGGTCTTTCTTGCACAGCCGGTCCGTAGCACTTTGGAATGTTCCAAGAGACTTATGACCTATTAGTAATGATTGTTGCCCCCAAAGGTAAATTCTGTTATCGTGCATCCCCATATCCTTCCTGCTGCAGGTCACCAACGCTTTACTATTTCCTCATTACATCCTTGTAACATTTCTTTGCTGGGGTATGTAAGAGATTCTCAACTTCATTAAGTTGGACCTGGACATGCATCCCAGGATCCCCATTCTGTGGGCTTGCCTCACAGATCACTATCAATCAACTTTCCATCTCAATTTCTTCTTCATTACACATGCAACTCCTAACAGTGCACAATTGTTGGCACTCTTTTATTATCGTTTGATATCATAATTTAATTTTTATTTATTTTTCTTTAGTTCACTATATTGAAAGTTTGCAAAATGTGATAATATGACATTTTCTTCTTTTTAGTCATTATCTTTTTCTTACTTTATTATCTTAAGTGTTTATTTCACCGTAACTTTGAATATGAAGCTTGATAGCTTACAGTCTCACCATATTTACATTTCTTTTTTCTATGACTTAACCCCAGTTTGTTTAATTTTTTGTATCTATAAATGACATTAAATATTTATTTTTTGAATAAGAAATTGGTTACAATGTCTAAGTAACATTAACTTTTAAATTTTTCTTCTTTAATATTTAAGGCTTTTAGGTATACTTTTACTTTGTTTAATTTTTTTATTGTTTGCACTTACATATCTAAATATATATACACATATATACATATATATACACATATATACACACATATATATGTGTGTATATATATATATGTGTGTGTGTATATATTGTCTACCCCATGCTCTCCCATCACCTTACCACCCAGTACCATCTAAGTCTTTTGTGTCCTCCCCTGCCCTCATTCTTTTCTTCCTCCCCCTCTCTTGTTCTATGCTTTAGTTCTGTTGGCAGTTTTCAATTTTTCAGTTTTTCTTAAGCATTTATTTGATTGTTTTCTATTTCCCTCAAATAAGTGAGAAAATTCCTTATCTCTCTTTTTCTTTCTGGCTTGTTTCCGATAAGATGATTCTTTCTAGTTTCATACATGTTGCTGCAAATGACATCTTTGTCTTCTTTGATTGGTACATAATATTCCATTGTGTAAATATATCACATCTTTTTCAGCCATTCATTCATTTGGGGGCATTTGGGTTCTTTCCATATCTTGGCTATTGTAAATAGTGCTGCAATAAAAAATGTGAGTACAGGTGTCCTTATGAATGACCTTTTTTTGTTTTTTGTGTTTTGATTCCCAGTAGTGAGATTGCTGGGTTGAATGGTACTTTCACTATCAGTTGTTTGAGGATCCTCCACACGACTTTCCATAGTGGCTGGACCAGTTTGCAATCTCACCAGCAGTGTAATAGCGTTCCTTTCTTTCCACATCCACACCAACATTTGTTGCTGCCCATTTTTTATATGGGCCATGCTTACTGTTGTAACATGGTATCTCAGTGTGGTTTTGATTTGTATTTCCCTGATTATTAGTGATGTAGAGCATTCTTTCATATGCCTATTGGCCATCTGTATTTCCTCTTTGGAGAAGTGTCTTTTCTGTTCTTCTCCCCATTTTTTGACTGGACTTTTTGCTCTGTTTTTGTTAAGTTGTGTGAGTTCTTTGTGTATCTTTGTTATCAGACCCTTATTACTTGTAAGGAGGGTAAAATTTTTTCCCATTAGTTATGTTTCTTTTTGTTTTGTTTATTGTCTTTTTTGCTGTACAGAAGCATTTTATAGATGTAATCCCAGTTGTTTATGTTTTCCTTCATTTTTTTGCCAGCTGTAGATGTGTCCTGAAAGGGGTTTCTGAAGTAGTTCTTGTAAAGCTTTGCCCAAGTTTTCCTCTATGTATTTTATGGTTTCAGGTCTTACATCTAAGTCTTTTATCCATTATTAGTTGTTTTTGTACAAGGTGTGAGGGAGATGTTCTGGTTCATATTTTAGCATGTCTTAGTCCAGTTTTCCCAACACCACTTATTGAAAAGGCTATCCTTGTTCCAGTGTATGTTTTTTTGTCCCTTTGTCAAAAATTAGTTGACCATATATGTGTGGCTTATTTCTGGGCACTTGATTCTGATTCGTTAGTCTTACTGTGTTTTATTCTGGTACCATGCTATTTTGATTATTATGGCTTTGTAGTATAGTTTTAATTCTGGGATTGAAATACATCCATTCTCACTTTTGTTGATCAAGAGGGTTTTGCATATTCAGGGTCTTTTGTTCTTCCATATGAATTTCGTAATTTTTGTTTTATATCTTTAGAAAATGTCATTGGGATGATCATTGGAATTGGACACTCAATTCTGTTCCATTGGTCTGATTGTCTGTTTTTGTACCAGTAACATGCCATTTTAATTATTATGGCTTTAAGTATAGTTTGAAGTCTGGGATTGTAACACTTCCATTCTCTCTTCTGTTGGTCAAGAGGATTTTGGATATTCAGGGTCTTTGTTCCATATAAATTTCAGTAATTTTTGTTCTATCTCTTTAAAAAAATGTCTTTGGGATTTTTATTGGAATTGCATTGAAAATGTAGATTGCTTTTGGTGGATGGTCATTTTGATAAAGTTGATTCTTCTAATTCATTAGCAGGGATGTCTTTCCATTTTTAATGTCTTCCATTTCTTTTAAGAATATTTTATAGTTTTCTTTGTATAGATCTTTGATGTATTTTGTTAGGTTTATTCCCCAGCATTTAATTTTCTTTGGTGAATGGTAAATGGAGTAGTGATTTTTTTTTTTAACTTTCTTCTTCCTACTGATTCTTTGCATATATGAATGCTATTGATTTTTGTGTGTTGATTTTGTACCCAGCCACCTTACTGAATTGATTTATTATTTTAATTAGCTTTTCTGTGGATTTTTTTGGTTTCTCTCCATAGAGTATAATATCATCTGCATATAATGATAGTTTTATTTATTCTTTCCTTATTTGAATTTCTTTTATGTCTTTCTCTTATTACCCTAGCTAGGACTTCCATTAATATGCTAAAAAGTACCGGTGAGAGTGGGCATTCTTTCCTGGTTCCAAAACTTAATTAAAATGATTTCAGTTTTTTCCTGTTGAGGATGATATTTGCTATGGGTTTGTCATTATAGCTTTTACTATGTTTAGATATTTTCCTTTTATTCCAATTTTTTCCAAGGCTTTCATCATGAATGGGTGCTTGTCAAATGCTTTTTCTGCATCGATTGATATGATCATATGGTTCTTGGTTTTCTCATTTTTGATGTGATGGATTATGTTGATTGATGTTTGGATGTTGAACTATCCCTGTGCCCCTGGGATGAATCACACTTGGTGATGAATAATCCTTTTTATGCATTGCTGGATTTGATTTGTAAGGATTTTATTTAGAATTTTTGTGTCTGTATTCATTAATGATATTGATCTATAGAATTCCTTCTTTGTGTTGCCTCTGTTTGGTTTTAGTATTAGTGTAATGTTTGCTTCATAGAAACTATTTGGTAGTTTTCCATCTTTCTTAATTTTTTGGAAGTATTTTAGCAATACAGGTGTTATTTCCTTCTTGAATGTTGGTATACTTCATTTGTAAACCAGTGAACCTGGGCTTTTATTTTTATGGATAGTCCTGATGACTGCTTCAATCTCACTGCTTGTGATTGGCTTGTTTAAATACTCTGTTTCCTCTCTGTTCAATTTTAGGTGGTTGCATTGCTCTAAGAATTTGTCTATCTCCTCAGGTTGTTGTATTTGATTGCATATAGATATTCATAGTAATCTCTAATAATTTTTTGGATTTTTGCTGTCTGTTTTGATTTCTCTTTTTCTGTTTTTGATTCTGTTTATTTGCATTTACTGCCTCCTTTTCCTTTTATTATTTTTGTCCAGTTTATTATTTTTTTCAAAGAATCAACTTTTGGTTTTATTTTCTCAAGTTTTTGTTTGTTTCCAGGTCATTTATTTGTGCTTTACTTTTATTATTTCTTGTCTTCTGCTGAATTTTAAGGTTTTTTGTTTTTCTTTTTTTCTAATTCTTCAAGCTGATAGATTAGTTTCTTTATATTTTTTCTAGCTTTTTGAGATGAGCCTGTAGTGTAATGAACTTTCCTCTTAATACTTCCTTTGCAGAGTTCCATATTCTTTGGAATGTTATGTCGTCATTGTCATTTGTTTCAATGAAAGTTTTAATTTCTTCTTTGATTTCATCTTCATCCATTGATCTTCCAGTAGACTGATGTGCAGTCTCCTTGCAGTATACCCTCTTTTATTTTCTTTTCATTTTTTATTTCTAGTTTGATACCTTTATGAGCAGAGAAAAAAAGTTGGCATTATTTTGATCTTTGTGTACTTCATTGTGTTTGCCTTATGGGCTAGTTATGTGGTTGATTTTGGTGAATGATCCATCAGCTTTTGAAAATAAAGTGTATTCTTTTCTTTGGGGTTGCAATGTCCTATAGATATCTATAGGTTCATTTGGTTTAGGTCTTCCTTTAAAGCTTTTATGTCCTTGTGTAGTTTCTGTTTCGTTGATCTGCTTGGTGAGAGTGGAGTGTTAAAGCCTCCTATTACGTACACATTTTTGACAATACTTGCTTTCAGTTCTGCTAGTTGTTGTCTTATGAATTTTGGTGCTCCTCATTTGGTGAATATATCTTTAAAATTGTAATATCTTTCTGTTGAATTATCCTTTAACATTAGGTAGTGACCTTCCTTGTCCTTTGTTATTTTTTTAAATTTGAAATCTGCTTTATCTGTTATGAGAATGGCTACCCGTGCCTTCTTTTGGGTCCATTTGCTCAAAGGATTGTTTTCCAGCCCCTTTTTTTTTCAGTCTGTGCTTATCTTTGAAGTTTATGAGTGCTTCTGGAGGTAGCAGAATGTTGGTTTCTGTTTTCTGATCAGTCTGCTGATCAGACACAAAAGACTCTGTGTCTTTTGATTGTTGAGTTTATACCATTAACATTTAGGGTGATTATTGATAGTTGAGATTCTAAAGTTGATATTTTTGGTGGTCATTTTTAATTTCCTACTTGCTTCTCTGTTTTGTTGTTCCAGTTTATTCTTCTGTTGGTTTTGATCTAAGAACTTCTTGTAAGATTTCCTGGAGTGGTGGTTTTGTGTTAGCAAATTTCTGGAGTCTTTGCTTGTCTGAGAAGGTTTTTATTCTCCCGTCATATAGGATGGATAACTTTGCAAGGTAAAGTATTCCTAACTGGATTTTTTTTTTTTTTTTGTCTTGAAATTTTTTAAAGATGCAGGTCTATGCTCTTCTTGCCTGGAGTATCTCTTCAGAGAAAACTGAGGTCAGTCTAATAGGTTTTCCTTTCTAAGTTATATATTTCTTTTTTCCGGCCAGTTTCATTATTCTTTCCTTATCTTGGGCTCTTGGAAGTTTTACAATGATATGTCTTGCTGTGGTTTTTCTTTCACTCATGTAGTTCAGTGTTTGTTTGGCTTCCTGTATGTCTATCTTCATTTCTTTCATCAGATTTGGAAAATTCTCCATTATTTCCTTAAACAGTCTTTCAGTTTCCATGTCTCTCTTCTCCTTCTGGAATTCCAATTACTCTTATATTTCCTTTCTTTAAGGAATCAGATAGATCTCTGAGTTTAACTTCATTCTTCTTGCTTTGCATCTTTCTTTTGCTATCATTTCTATATCAGTGTCCTTAAAGAAACAGATTCGTTCTTCTATTTCATCAAGTCTGCTTTCGTGACTTTTCACTGCATTTTTTGAGCTCCTTTCTTGTTTCCTTTAGGCCCTTCGTTGCTTCCTGTTTCTTTTTAAAGTATCAATCTCATTTTTCAAATCATCAATTATGTTATTCTTATTGATGTTTTCTTTCTTAATTTTTCCACTTCTTTTTTTCCCACTCATTTAATGTTTCTGTCATACTATTTTCTTTTTCTTTGCATTTTTCTAGTTCTTCCCTAAGAGCTTTGTATACGTGTAGTATGTAGAATTTCAGTTCTCTATCTGGGAGATGGGGCATTTATTCAATATCATATTTGTTGATTTCTAGGGGTTATCTTTCCTTTGGTTGTGTATTGGTTTCCATGGGGTTTGCTTGGGTATTTGCCTTTTTCTTCTTTCCTGTGTTTTCCTTTCAGGCTTCCTCTATTGAGCTACTATGGTTCTAGTATTTGTCTGGCATGTTAATTAGTCTTCTAATCATTTCTAACTAGATAGTCCTTTGTGCCTATGCTGCAGTGGTGAATAGTTTTCTTGTTTCCCTTGGCTGTTTTGGGTGGGCAGTTCCTTTTCGGTCAGAGAACGTGATGAGTAGATGTGGTTTCTATTGTACACTTTGCATTCATTTCTCATTATTTCTCTCCCTTTTGGCTGGTGGGTCTAATCTGCTTTTCTAATGTTCCCCTAGAGGGGTCTTGATTAGCAGTGGCTTTAGCATTTGTCCTGTGATTCTTTTTGGTAGTGGAATATTTGTATCCTTTTTTGGTCTGTGTTCTTGGTTACTTTGTGCTGCCGCCCCCACCCCCAGAGCTTTTGGCCTGTGTGGGGGCTGCTGAGCTGCTGACCAGGCTTTCCTGTCCTGAGGTCTGAGGATTTAAGACTTGGAGTCTCCAGAGCTGGTTAAGGAGCCTGCAGTCCTAAGTCCTTACACTGGAAGTCAATACTGAGTTCTTTCTTCAGAGCCCACAGCCCACAGCCTTTTCTTATGAAGAACTGAAGGCCCCGCCCTTATCTGAAGTCAGGTTTTCTTGGTGATGGGAGATGGGTTGGAGCTGGGGACCAAGAGAACCTTTGGCCAAATGGCTTCTGGGCCCTACCAGTCTGTCTGCAACTCTGACTTCAGCTAAAAACCCTTTATTTATATGTCTAATTGTATTGTGTTTCACTTTTAATTGTTTGTTTGCAATATACTTGCAGTTTCCTTTTAGTAAGTTTGAATGTTTATTTCCTCTAGAATCTAAATTCAGAGATGTAACATTCATATGAAGTTTTCTTTTCCTGCAAGTAGTGAAAGTATCATTTAAAAAATGTTCTCCACATAAATTATATCAATATATTAAAATCCTGAAATACATAACTAGATATGCATGCTTTAAATTTATAATCTAATGTTATGAGATGACTTATTAGGTTTCTTTTTCACACTTATTTATTTAATGTCAACATGTTATTGACCTCAAAGTAAGTTAGGTAATATTCTGTGTTCCATGTTTGCATTTTTTCAAAAAGACTCTCTAGGACTTTGGGACTGTCCACATTATGTTTATAAATTGAATACTAAGTTTCATTTGAGGCACATGTATCAAATATTTATTTTGAAATGCTTCCTTCTCATTTAAATGTATAATATAAAATATTTAAATTTATAATGTATAATATAATATAGATATGTATAATATCTATAAAATTGAATTTATAATTATAAATTTATAGTTTATAATATCCATATATAACAATATAGTATTAATATAAGTATTAATAATAAATATTTAAATTTATAATTTAAAATATATAATAAATTTATATAATATAAATTTAAACTTAAACATTTATAAATTTAAATATTTTGCCTCTCTTTATCGCTGTTTTCTACCATGTATTTCCAGCAAAATCAGTGAAAATATTGTATTATGTTGAATGCAAATTCTGACTATTGTTAGAAATCAACTTGTAACCTCAAAGATGTATGAATTTCTAACTCTAGTCCCTATGAATGTGGTGTTAGAAGTAGGATCTTGCAAGTCAATAGTACCAAAGATCATTGATAAAACACCAAAAACTGTGAGACAAAAATGTAGTTTTCAGAGGGACTGTGATTCTCTAAAATCTTGATTTTTAGACTACTAATCTTCAGAATTGTGAAATAATTAAATTGGCTATTTTATTTTGCCTATTTTGTATTTTGCTATGGTACTCTTAGGAAAGTATAAAATTATTAGAGTCCACAATTTCACACTATTTCACTCATTATTAAAGATATTATTGCTAGCACTATATTATTATTATCAATTTATTTTTAATACAATGCAATTTGAAGGTATCTTTAAATTATTTCCTTGAAAAATAAACAGTTAATGTAGAATTTTTAAATACTATATAAAAGAGATAATGGTTAATGGAACTACTTAATATGGTGAAATTAGTTCTCATTAATTCTACATGTACATTGAACATTGAATGTTCTCAGTTGGTGTAATCAAGATTTTAGTATTATGGTATTAATTTGTTTCTTATCTTTTAACTAATTCAGCTAAATATTAATTATTCCTATCTCTATTAATACCTACTACTTTTACTATGCCTTACCAATAGAGCTCTGATTAATACTAAGAGCAGTTTATGATACTTGATACAAATATCATATTATCTTTTAATCACATAGGCCTATGTTTGAAACAATAACAAAAATGTGCTCCTAGCTCATTAGAGGAAATTATGAGATGAACAAGTTTTCAATATATTTTTTAATAATAATCTACATTACTCAGAATAACATAAGGGGTTTTTTAAATTCAACTTTTTCAATTACTGATATTATTTCTTTTATTTCCTAAGTATAATTATTCATTAAAACAGATTTATCTTAATGCCTTTGGTATAACATTTTACTTATCAAATTTCTCCCATAAAATTAATATTCAACAACATTTTTCCATACTGAAAAGTAGCAATAACAGAAAGGACATGTAGTTTTATGTGTAAGAATTATATTGTCTGAGGTCCTAAGAGTAATGTTTATTCCTGAGAATAATCATGACTCCAACTTTGTTATGTTGAGAGCAAGGGCAAATGTGCAGACTCTAGGGACCTTTGATCAGGATACATCCCTAAATAATTAACACATTAGATGATTCATTCCAAAGCTGAAGTGAATCTGTTTTCATTAAAAAAAAAAAAAAAAGATTTTGAATAACGTTTAACTGTTTATAATATAGCTTTTATTTCTTTCTATTTGTGCAAAATGAAACACAAATGGAATAATAAGATTAATGAAAGTTAAGTTTTACTGAAATAGTACTTTTGTCACTGTTTTGATGAACAAATAGTTGAAAGAAAAGATTTTGTCACTTTAAAATGAGCAATTTCATGCCATAAAGACTAGAGTGCCAATCCATATCTAATATCATAATTACAGTTTGACTTAAAACCTCCTTTAGAAGGATGGACAATAAAAAAAAGGATGGACAATAATAATAACTTTCATTCAACTGGAACATTCTGAGAGGGTAGGAGTACTCTATGGAACATTTACAGAGAGTGAAAAGAGATAATGCAGCAATGTGTGATTTAAGTTAAGCAAACAAAAGTCCTTACTATATACACTGAGGAATAGTTTTTCATTATGTTTTGTTTTTTTATAAGTGTCCTTGTAAAAAGTTCTCTGAGAGTCATGATTTCCTAGAACAAATATGATAACTTAGTGATGCTTAGGGGAAAAAATATGAAAATGTCCTTCTGAAAAACAAAATGTCCTTTTGTGTTCTCACACACAGAAAATTTATTCTTCCTCAGGATGACTGCTTCCATTTGAAGAAAGTAGCTGATGTGACTGTCAGAGGTATTAAAACGATGAGAACATCCCACCCCACTAGTATGACATACAAGATCAGAAACCATGTGTAGTATAACTTATGGTTCATTCACCAACACTAAAACACCAAAAGAAATGTGAGTTTCTTAAATGGGAAGAAAATTCCTTAGTATATTTTTTACTGGAAATTTATCTCAGGATTTTGAAGGTTTTTTGAATGATATGAATGATTCCACATACTTTTCCTTTAAAATCCTTATGATTATTACATATATAAACTTTAATTTGGATAATTATAAAGTTCTATCTTAAAGAATATAATCTGTAATGGAAATGGCACAGAAAATTTAGCAAATGGGGAAAATGATTCAAGTCACTTTTTTCTTTTTGAACAAATATATAATGCTAGCTTTTTTTTTTGACTCATGAAAGAAATAACTACTTTCTATAACCATTTCACAGGAGAAAAATAATCTAAGCTACTTAGCCAAAATTTTTATAGAGAATTAAAAATGTAATTGTGTATCAAATTTTCAAAAGTAGAGTAGAGCATAACAGAATATAGAACTCCGTAATTATGTATAATTAACAATAATTATGTAAATTCTACTGTATGATCAGTTAACATAGCAAAGGGGGAAGGGATAGAAATAAACAGAAACATAGAAACATGAAATCAATGACACAAACTATAAAATAAAGCGTAAGACAGAATACAACCAAGCAGTCATGAAAAGAAGAAGACTTTCATTTAGGAAAAGGAACAACTTTATGCTTATCAGAAATTCAGGTACTTGAAATAGAACATTCTAGAGAAACATTCAGAGTGATCTATTATAAAAATAAGAGATTTTACAGCATGGCAACTAATAACAACTAAATCTGCTTTTTAGTTTTTATCCCTTTAAATATAAGTAAAATTTTTTGTTTTTCAGATTTGTAGGCTAAGATATAAATATTCAAAATATATCCTCTAGCAAATGTTACTGATACAGTAATCCTTTCACACCACTGATCCAAAAATGTACCCTTCATGTATAAAAAGTAAATTAAGAAGTTTTAAATATTAGAAATATGTAACTTTCAAATACAGCTTTTTCTCTGGAAAAATAACCAAATCAAATAGATGAAAAAATACCTGAAGAGGACATAGATTCCCATGATGTGAGATAAGATATTTGAATGTCATGTCTACAAACTCTTATAGAAAAATTATCTTCCTTGACCCTCAGGACAGCCAATGGGACATCATGGGCTTGGTGAAAATTGTGCCACTCTACCTACTGCAGAATAAGGGGATGGGCAGTGCTCCATGGTACTAAATTATGGCCCCTGCTATCTGGATGGGACACTGAGCAGAGCACTGTTATCAGATCTCCACCACTAATTGTCTTGAGTGAAGTATCTTGGGAAATGAGACTAACGTCCATTTATTTTGTTGAGCCTTTAAATGGGAGTGAGGCATGTAGGCTCATTCTAGAGCTGCTGAGGAAATCATCCAACTGGATGCTGGGTCTCTGCATCCTACAGTGACTCCACCATACACAGCCAGCACCTATGGCTGCAACTCCACTTTGTATCATTAGTTGGTAACTGAAATTTTACCTTCTCCCTTTACCTTGTTGTTAAGAAGATGCATACATACTATTTTTTCTTCACTAAATATCCTTTTTTTGCATTTGTGGTGGCAGGAGGCTGTATCTTGAAATAGGTAAAATGACTATATTTCTCTAAACACATTAGGGTACATAATTATCCCTGAGATGCATACTTTTTCAAAATGATCAACAGTTTATAGTTTATGTCAATTGTCCTACTTAATCTTAACTATAAATACCTGGTTTATAATTTTTATTTTATACATGAAAAACTGTGAAAAAAATGATTTGGTCCTTTCCAATTTCAGAAGTTCTCCATTTAAATATAATTTTTCATTGCTCTTTCTTTTCATGTTAACAAAAGTGTGCTCTTTATAGAGCAAATAAAAGTCAGAACTTCCTTAACCATCAACCACAAGCTATAAACTGCATAGCTCACAAAATCTTTACCTCTTCCTACAAATTCCCCTTTAAGATAAGATTTTTTTGAATATTCTCAAATCATAAGCATGAGCAGTATTTCATTTATATCCCTTATTCATTCACTTGCCCTAATATGGTGTTTGGCATTGAAATTCAAAACATTGTCAACTAATAATAATGGGTTTCCAGATGGAATGTTCTCTACTGTTGGGTCATGAAGACCATTCATCTTATATGCCAAGTCCAATCAAGTGGATGTAACTGATGCTTGCTTTGAGACCCATCAAGAGCTCTGAGATCATACTTAAGTTTGGTTAAAAAAAATAAAAGAGTCCTGTGAGAGTTTGACAGGATAGTAAGAGTCAGAAATTGCCTACTTTATGTACTCTTCGTGTTTCTCTCAAAATGACAAACATGTAATTCGTGGCAACATTGATGGAACTAGAAGGAATCATGCTAGCAGAAATAAGCCAGAAAGAAAAAAATACTGAATGGTTTCACTTAAATGAGGGATATAGGGAAAAGAAAACAAACAAACAAATGGATAAGAAAAATTAAAAACTGTTAGCAGAATTGAAACATAGAGCATGAGAGTGAAGGGGGGAATTGGGGTTGGTTTGGGCAGAAAAGATTAAGACAATGGTTCACAGGCAATAAGGTGGTGGAAGAGCCCCAAGGTAGATAGTGATGTAAAATAAATAATTAAAAAAATATATGCTATACATCATATATATATATATGTAAGAAATTGATCACACAATTGTTATTTGTCTACTCTAAGCCACTATTTATTATTCACTACAATTTTGGTTTTATCCTTTATATTAAGCAAATAGTTCAAATTGGACACTATATATATATTTATTAACCTAATAATTATTGAATAAAAAATTAAAGCAATGGGAAAAAGACATTTCTAGTCCCAAAATACTAAGTATTATATTGTTTTGTTGTTTGGTGGTGTTTTGTTGTTATAGGACAACTCCAGAGGGATTCCAGAAAATCTTTTCAGGAAGTCAGGTTTATTGTATTTTGGGAGTTGTCAGTGTCTGTAAGCTCATTGTCATAGAGACTGGGAAAACAAGAGAGTGGGCTTACATACTTTCAAGTTAATAGTTTTCTTAACTCTGCCTTGAATTCCTAGTAGCTCCTTTGCTCAAGAAGTTCATTTCAAGGCATATTGGAATTTGTTATACAAGGTGGCTGCATATAAATATGGATGAGAAAAGGTGCTATATTTATTTATATAAAATGTTGATTTTATTTCAAAAAGATGCCTATTTGAGAGTCTAGCATGATTGCTAATTATTTTCATCTTGAATATGTGTTCAATTTTACCCACTGTTATTTTGGCATACTGTGAGATAATCATAACTGTGTCATTATATTGATAATATTTGATAATATTTCACTCTCATGTTGCTAAAATTATCCCTCTCTAATAATGTTAGATATCTAAGTCTATTACCATTCATGATTTGACTGACATTTGAGGCATAAATGAAGTCATTTATTACCCCTCTGGAGTCTTCTAAAATGCTAAGTAATCAAGTAGATCAAAACAGATTAATAATAGAAAAATTCATATAAGAAATTCACTAAAAGCATGTGTTCCTCCTCATACATGGGATATCCAACTCAACAATAACTTGCCCACTTTTATTTTTTAGATGTCATCTTAAATAGTTTAGCTCGGAGAAGGGAGATTGTAGAAGACTGGAGATATTTACTTAGGGAATTACTGAGAAAAGCAAAGGTACTTCTGTCTTATTCTTTGAAAATAGATTAAATCTTCCTGGAAAGTAACCTTCCACAGAGATGTTTAGATAAAAGTATCAAAAGCAACTTCTATACAGTCTTCAGGGTCCTTTCCATGAAAGGACCTCCATGCAAAAGACATGTTTTGGGGTGACATATTCTTCCCCACAATTATACTTCAATGATTTTCATACTTTATAAAAAAAATGGCTATAAGATAATTTTATTGATGCTATCATAAGATTTCTCATCAGATAAATTTACCTAGAGTACAGTACATTTTCATCTATTTTGTATATTCTATAGAAAAGTTTTTACAATTTGAAATAGTTACCTAATTACAAATCAGAGACAAAAAAGAAAGTCTTTGATTACTTCATATAAGCTCTAATTTGATATTGATTGTCCTGTGTTCAAATCAATTAGAAAATTTTTCATGTAATAAGATTTTCAAAACTATCTTTTATAAAAACAGCAAATAACTTAGGTATTCTCCTTTTTCCTAATTTTTCTATTTCTAATTCTTATACATGCTAATTGATTTTTTTCAACATTCCATTTTATTAATCTTTGCTTTCATGTTTTTCTGTGGTTGTTGATTGTCATGAGCCAGCTTATCTTGAAAATACAGGCATCAAATATACAGGATTTTCTATTTCCTAAGTTAGGGAAACTGTAGATTTGTAAATTTATATTGGTTGTCATTAAATTTGAGGACTCAAAGTATTTAATTTAAAACTGTTCAACATTCCTTTTCCTATCTTTTGGAAACTTTCAAATATTTACATATTCAAACATTTGTTCATGTTCCTAAATAACTCATTATTTATTCTTTTTGTTTATCTGCAATATATATTGAGTGATTTTTTTTTTGGTCTCTTTTGGTTCAAATTAATGCTTTAATTTGCTCTCCATTGAGAAGTTAATTTTCTGTTTGTATGTCATGTCTTGTAATGGTTGTCATTAAATTCTATTGTTTTTCAAATACTTGTTTTCTATATTTTTAAAAGAAAAATATGGAATATAAAGAATATATTTTTATCCTTTTTAAAAACTTATTTAACTATGTCAGTTTTGCTTATCTTTCAGGATTTTTATAGTGTTTGAGTTTCTTTTGATTTTGCACCTTAATTCTTTTTTTTAATTTGGTTTATTTCTTTTTATCTGTTTTTATTGTTGACTCTGTGGTGACTATTATTAATAGTCACTTTTTATTAAAAGTTAACTGTGTATGTGTAAGAATAAGAAAAGAATAAGAAAAATTGGTGGGCATATCTCTCTCTTGTCCTTCCTATAATAGTTCATATATGATAGTTTGTGACATTACTACTCAGTGATGACTTCAGTTTGTTAGCATGTTAGGCACTTCACTTGTTCCAAAGCACTTTTCATGCTAGATTAACATATTATATTTCCAGCAACATTATATATCAATAAATTTCATTTTTCCTCCTGCATAACTTATCTTTATATGTAAATTTCACTAAGTTCTCTACTCTATTTCACTCTCATTTGTTTAGTCAAGAAATCATCATATTCCTGATGTGAACTGTTTTTCTAATTTCCTCCACTACTTGAATAAAACAGACAGCCTTTTTTGTAGGAGCATTAAGATAGCTTTTTTGCAAGCAAGACTAGAGGTCATAATGATATGCCATTGTTCTGTGTGACAACTAAAACCCAGTACTTAGAACAAAAGGAATTATGCAAACTAGTTCTTGCCACAAGATAAACATTAGTATAATTTCTCTTTTCTTGAATTTACTCATAGTTTTTGACCTATTAAATTTGCACTTTATTTTGTATTTTTAATTTATTCATGTTTAAAAACATTTTTACTTTAATATAATACATTTAGTTATTTTAACAATTTTTACTTTACTGAATTAATTTTTTTCTAAGAAATTTTGAAGCACTCACTGAAAGGAAGTTATTTGTCAAATTCCTATAAAAACCATGGTTTAAAGGTTATTTTTATGCCAAATTTTACAATATGGAATATGTAAGAACTAAAAAGAAAAATTTTATAATATACATAGCATATGTTACAGTATTTGAACACTCACAATGTAGGAGCACCAAAATGCATTAGACAATTACTGTCTCTGAAAACAGTCATTGGAGCAAATACATATATGATAGGAGACTTCAACATCTTACTCCCACCAATAGACAGATCAACAACACAAAAATAAACAAGGAAAAGTAGCTCTAAATGAAAAGCTACACCACATGGGCCTAACAGATATTAATAGAACATTTTACCTCCAAAATATGAAGACTCATTTTTCTCAAAGGTACATATATCATATTCACTCTCCGGGTCAATCACATTCTGGGTCACAAGACAAATATTTAGCAAGTGCATGAAGATTAAAATTATACCAAGTATGTTTTCAGATCATAAAGGCATCAAACTAGAAGTCAATTATGAAAAGACTGAACAACAAATCAACTGGGCTAATGAAGAAATCAAAGAATAAATTGAAAAATAACTCAAGACTAATGACAAAGAGGACACAGTTTTCCAAAATACATGGAATACAGCAAAAATCAGTACAAGAGAAATGTGTATAGCAATGTAGACCCATATCAACAAGAAAGAAAGAACCCAAAGAAACAAACTGATCTTCCATCTTGAGGAACTAGATAACAAACAAAAATATCTAAAAATCAGTAGAAGAAAGGAAATAATAAATTTAAACAGAAATAAATAGACAAAGCCTAGTTTGTTTAACAAAGAAATCATAGGGATGCCCAAATAAGTAGGATTATAACTGAAGAAGGAAAATTGCAACTGAAACATCAGAAATTCAGAGAATAATTAAAGATGACCATGGGCATTTATACGTGAACAAATTTAAAGATTTAGAAGAAACTAAAAAATTCTTATAATCATACAATCACCCAAAGATAAATAAAAAGGAAATAAAAACGTAACCAATTACAAGAATGAATTTGAATAGTAGTCAAAATCCCCTGGAAAGCAGAAGTCCAGGACCAAATGGCTTCAAAACTGAGTTTTACCAAGCATCAAAAGATGAACTTATGCCTACCCTACAAAAACTCATTTAAACAATATTTAGAAAGAAGGAATTATATCAAAAACATTTTATAAGACCACTATTACACTAATGCAAAATCAAAGACAATACCAAAAAAGAAAATTATGGACAAATCTCTCTACTGAACAAGATGCAAAATTTCTCAATCAAATCTAGCAAACTGAAACCAACAATGTATCAAAAGGTTTATACATGTTGGATATATCTCAGGGGGCATAAGGATGGTTCAACATCTGAAAATAAACTAAGAAAATTCATCATATCAGCAAAAATAAAACTAAAAACGTTAAAATCATATTATCATATCAATAGACTCTAAGAAAGTTTTTGATAAATTTTACATTTATGATGAAGGTCTTCAAAAAATTCAGGATAAGAGACATTTTTCAGCAAAGAAGTATATATAGTAAAAGCATAGTTAACAATTATTTAAAGGTGAAAATTTGAATTGATTTCCCATTAAGATCTCACACCACTTTTTTTCACTATAGTACTGGAAACCCTAGCTCAGCAATTAGGAAAGAGACATAAAACAACTTCAAATAGGGGGTTAGGAAGTAAAAGTTTCCCCTATTAGATGTCCTTTTATGTCTCTTTTCTAATTGCTCAGCTAGGGTTTCCAGTACTATAGAGTAAAAAAAAAAAAAAAAAAAAGTGATGTGAGATCTTAAAGGGAAATATTTCAAATTTTCACCTTAAAATAATTGTTAGCTATGCTTTTGCTATATATTATGCTGAAACATGTCTATATAGCAACAGCATAGCTAACAACATAAAAGGACTTCAAATAGGGGATTAAGAAGTAAAAGTTGAAACTACCATTTGACCCAAAAATTGCTCTTCTGGGAAGCTAACCAAAGGAGATCTCAATACTTATACAAAGGGACACCTGTACTAGGATGTTTACTGTAGTACTATTTATAATTGCAAGGACATGGATACAATCCAAATGTCCCAAAACAGATGGATGAATGAAAAAGATCTGGTATATATACGCAATGGAATATTACTCATCAACTAAAACTGACAAATTTGATGAATTTGAGATGGCATGAATGGACCTAGCAGAAATCATATTAGCAGAAACAAGTCAGAAAGAAAAAGACAGAAACCAAATGGTTTCACTAATAGATGGGATATAGGAAAAACAAACAAAGGCCAGGAGGTAAAGTCAAAACAAGCTAACAATCAAACAAAGTACACAAGTTGGGTGGGAGAATGGGATGGAGTGGTCATGGAGGGGAGGTAGTGGGTGAACCCCAGTGAATACAAAGATGTGAAATATATATATTATTTAAAAAATAAAAATGAAGTAAAAGTTGTGATTATTTATAGATGATATAATAGAGAATCTTAAAAAATCCACAAAAAACCTAATTAAAACAATAATCCAGTTTAGAAAGTAGCGTATACACAATCAATACACAAATTCTGTAGCCTTCCTATGTGCAATCAGTATGAAGAGAAAAACTTTTAAGAGTACCATCCCATTTAAAATTGTACCTCTCTTACTGGAAGAAAGTCCCTTAAAATGTGCCACCCGGGCAGGACTCAAGAGGAACAGGGCGAGCATCACACAGCACTGAACTGGGTGAACAAACAAAATACGACACCTAGAATGCCACAGAGGAGCTGTGAACAGAAACCTACCACAGAGAAGCTGTCAATAAGGGCACTGCACTCTCTCTTTGTTTAGGGGGAAGATACCGCTGAAAGCTAGGCATGGTGGCTCGTGTCTGTAAGCTTCAGCCTATGAAGCGGCTGGGACTAGGGATCGCGGTCTGAGTCCTGCTTGGGACAACACAGCGAGACCTAGTCCCAAATAGCTGGGTATGGTGGTGCACGCCTGTAATCCCAGTTACCTGGGAAGCTGAGGCAGGGTTGAGTCTGTGGTACCACGGACAATGGTAGCCTGCGGTTCCACGGGCAAAAATAGCGAGACCTAGTCTCAAAAAAAAAAAAAAAAAAAAAAGGTTTGTTTGTTGAATGGCAGTGGCCCCACAGCAAAGCCCCAAGGGAGGAGACCTACCATAAGCTGATGGCTTGATGGCTCTCCCTTAGAGGATCTGCTCTTCCAAAACATACAGCTGGAAGTCATGCCCCCAAAGTCAAAGACCTGAAGCATGACTGAAGGAGCAACAAAATGTTGCACAAACTGCAGAGATGAGACCCATCAAGAAACAAAAAACAATCATAGAAGCCAAAGGTGCTCCAAAAGCAGTATAGGAATGATAAACAGCACGCTCTACCAAGTCCCGGGAAATCGCACCTCATCAAGGATGAGGAAATGGATGCAGAAAAAAGAAGAAAAAAAAAAAGACTAAAGGGCAAAACATGGACAAACAACAAAAAGAAAGGAGGCAAAGTGACCAGGGGAGATGTGTGTGTGGGGGGGAGGTAATTCCCATGGGGATCAGCAATTATACTGTCATATATTGTAAAATATCCAAAAATAAAATTTAAAAATAAAATAAATAAAGATATTTCAGAGATTAAAAAAAAATAAAATTGTACCTCTCAAAATTAAATTTCTGGGAGTAAACCAAATAAAGATAAAAGACATTTACAAAGAAAACTAAAATACATTGTTAAAAGGAATTGAAGACTCAAAGAAATGTTGATATTCCTTGCTAATGAATCAGAAGAATTAACATTATGTACACGATTATCCTACCTAAAGCAATTTAAAGACTAATTTAATTCCAATACAAATCTCAATGGCATTTTTCAAAATAAAGGAACAGCTAATGATTAAATTCTTAAGGAAAAATGAAGATTCCCCTAATTAAAAGAGAGGAAAATGAAGGTGTTACAAACTCAGCCATAATACTATTTTAAAAAGTCATTGTAATTAAAAACAGCATGATATTGAAACACAAATACACAGACCGATGGAATCAAATTGAAAGCCCAGAAAGAAAGCCGCACATATATGGTTAACTAATCTATGACAAAGGAGCAAAGAATACACAGTGGGGGGAAAAAAAAACAAAAAAACAAAAAATCTCTTCAATAAATGGTGTTGGGAAAATTGAACTGCAACATTCAAGATCATGAAACTAGACCACTATTTCACCCCATACACAAAAATCAACTCAAAAATGGGTACTTGGTTGTAAGACCTCAAATCATAAAATACATAGAAGTAAACTGAAGCAAAATACTCCATTGACATAAATTCACAAAATTCTTTAAGGCTTCATCTCGAGTAGCAAGGAAATCAAAGGAGAAGATAAACAGCTGGGACTACATCAAACTAAAAATTTTCCACAAAGCAAAAGAGAAGTAATCAAAACAAAAAGATATCCTACTGAATGAGGAAATTTTGCACACTATACAATGGATTAAGGATTAATATCAAATATCTGGAAAGAACTTATACCTGGCTCAACAAAAAGAAAACAACTCAGTAAAAAAAATTGGCATTCATAGTGCCATTTTTCACTCTGAAAAGTACCCAGTGATATATCTCTATTACTTGGTCATACATGTTTGATAGGGAGTTCCTCTAGGGATTTAGCATCTATTTGACCACATAGCTCTTCACCTTAATGGAACCACAGTTGTAAATTGGGGCTGTCCCAGACAAACAGATAACAATAGTTATTACGTGCCTGATAAATTTTGCAAAGATACAGTAGAATTTAGTTAAGGGTTTAAAAATTTCTGGTGATTGAGTCTAGATATTGAATAACTAACCATAGGTAGATCCATCAGGAAGAAAATTAAAAAAAACTTCTCAGAGTTCTATTAGATTTCCTCCAAATTAGATAGCTTCAAAAAGTATGCTCAACATGTCCATGTGATCAAATATTTATAAAACATATATAGGTATAAACTCAGAATCTATAATCCTAATATCTCCCTGGACTTTGTAATTATCTTTCTATTTTCCAGTTGTTGAACAGATAATTGTAAATAAAGCAGTCTTCATAACTGAAATGGATCTTAACAAACTCTTTAGAATCACTCAGAGATTAGACATTAATCAATGCATTTAATTCATCTCTGCTACCACTATCGGCAAAATCCCAAAACACAAGTGACTTAAATTAATTGAGCTTTGATGAACTGATCTGTTATTGGGAGGATCAATATACTTAAAGCGAGCAGAAAAGCTGTGTCAGAAGAAAGTTTTAAAAAATAGCTTAGTTAATTAAAGAAATTAGAACAAAGGGAAATAAGAAAACTATGAGGCAAAAAAGCTTTCTTTTTCTTTTCCAGAAAAAAGGCATGTCTGTTTTAAAAATAAAAGATGAAATCATGGAAAGGACATCAAAGGATTAAGACATGATATAATTTTGTTTCGAAAGGGAGAAAACAATATTTTAGAGTAATTGTAGAAATATATATTAGAAGATATGACAAGATATATTGGAAAACTTGAATCAATTGCTATGGTATTTCTTTCTCTTTTATCAGAGGAAAGAATAGCTGTGAAAACTTTAAAAATCTGTTACTACCTAATGAGACCCATACTTAGGTCAATTGACTTCAGGGCAGGTAGTTGCCTAATTTTTTAAATCACTGGTAAAATGTCATTGTGTAATGGGACTGTTACAATACAGTCCACAACTACCCCCCTGCTCCTTTCTTAATTTTCTAATATTATGCAATATTATAGCAAATTATGGCCACATATGTCTCCTTTGCTACCGGTACTGACAGTAATTGATCTTAGCTCTACCTGACTGAGACATAAATGGGTTCCAAGATTGGCAATAAACAGGGCCACAGCAGGGAAATAGGCATCCACAGACCACCACATTTTGAGAAGATGGATAAGCTCAATGGGAACACCAAATGGATTACTCATTTAAGTTTAATGTGTGATTAAAATCACCAAGCTGAAGTTTTCCTTTACCACCTGTCAAGTATAATTGCTGATGTCAAGATATCCTAGAGGCAGTATTTATAGGTATTGTGTACAGTATGTATAGGCATTGTGTCTATGAAGTTAAAAGAACACCAGGGTCCCAAAAGAAAACATATAGGTATAGTATGACACAGGGACTCATATGACCCACTACCCAAAAGATTTAATTCACAAGTATAAAGCTGCCTCTCTCTTCATATAACTAACTGCAAATTTGAATGTAGAGAAAATAACTGACTATTTTTTATTAAGATATAGAGATTCAATTTTCCTGGGTTTCCTCTCTAGAGTTCGTAGTTTTCTATTATTTAATTCACAAAAATGAACACTTGATGATATTTTCTGGCTTCTGAACAGCATTTTTTCTGTCTTTAAACCTGAGAATGTATTTGTTGCACTTGATTTTTAATATTTTAATGAATATTTTACTCTAGTCATTCTAAGATAATAAGTGATATCAGGTATAAACCTACACATCTTCAGGACTCATACCATACCGAATGTTTCATTAAGAGTTTGAGGTAATGAAAAATAATAAAATATTTTTACATCACATTGTCCTTAAAGTAATTATCTGAGATTGTTCATGTCAAACAAACCCTGATGAAATAAGAAAAATGAAGTTTGTCATCAGTGGGGCCAGAGTGGGCAAGCTTTCTGAGTGTCTGCATAAGCAGAGTTGCTGACCAATGGATGTCCCAGTAATATCAGTGCAATCCCAGTGGGCTCTTTCAGCTAGTGGAAGAGCAGTGATGCTCCTAGAAGATGCCCAATGAATAGCAGATCAGCTCAAGTAGATTTCCTAAATGGACACATGGAAAATATGATGAACGAAAACACAGGAAAAAAAAATCCAGAAATAAAATTAATGAACAGAAGAATGAAATTGAGGCACTAAATAAGAAAATAACAGAAATAGGGTGTGAAATGATCAATAGAGGAGAATAGGACATCAGAAGAAAGTTATAGAAGTGTACTAACCAAACTGAAGTTTGAATCAGTGATATGAAAGATAAGAATGTACAAAGATACCATGTAAAAAAAGAAAGAGAAGTCTGAAGAAAAGTTGTAGAAAGACATTAAGATTTATAGGACTCCATGAGAAAAGACAATGTAAGGAAATAAGTATTTTGGAAGGAGAAGAGTAATAGAAGAAAAGCAAAAAATCATTAAATAAATAAAAGTGGAAACTTCCCACATGGGAAAGGCTCCTAATAGAAAGTCTATTAAGTTAAAAGAATACCAAGGTCCCAAAAGAGAACAAGACCTAACTTGAGATACATAGACAACAAGGCTTTCCTTCAGGTATGAGGACAAATAGACACTTTCAGATAAACAGAAGCTAGAGGAGTTTGCAAACCCTAGTCACACAACCTCCCAAGATATGTTTCAAGATCTCAAATCTAAGTAGAAAAGATGAATATACACAAAGAACTGAAAAAGGAAATAGCACCAGAAAATTAAGGACAGAATAAAAGCAGCAGACATTCACATGTCAACAATTATTTTATTGTAAATGTACTGCATTCACTAATTAAAAGGCACAGAGTTGGATTAGGAAACAGACATCAACTTTCTAAAGTGACTATAAAATATACCTGACCTCTAAAGATAAATATGACCTCAGAGTAATTTACTTAAAAGCAATCTAACATAAAAAGGGACCAAGAAGAAAGCAGGAACAATCATAATTATCTCAGTTACAATAAGTTTTCAGCTAAAAAAGGTAGTAAGACATGAGTGGACACTATATAATAATAGAGAGAAAATAAATGATAACATTCATCAATGTATACTTGCCAAGTGAAAAAAAATGTAATATATAAGGCAATTTCCATCAAATATGTAAACAGACATTAGGAAAAACATTAATTGCAGGATCTTTCAACATTCTGCTTTTACCAATAAATGGATCAACCAGACAGAAAACAATAATACAACAAATTTAAACAAGGAATTATATCATATGAACTTAATAAGCATGCATATGGTAATGAACCCTAAAAATGCTGAATACACATTCTTTTCACATGTTCGTGAGACATTCTCTAGGGCTGAATATATACGGGATCACAAGACAAGTATCAACAAATTCATGGAAGATTGAAACCATACCAAGCATCTTATCATGAAATTATCAAAATAGAAATCAAAAAGAAAAAGAAAATAGAAAAAAAATATTACCTGGAGACTAAACTTACCATTGAAAAACTACTGGGTTAATGAAGAAACCAAAAACTGTCTTGAGACAAATGATAATGACAAAATCTTCCAGAATATGTGGGACATTGCAAAGCTATAGTATGATTAAAGTGTATAGTAAAACAGTTCCACATCAAAAAACAGGAAAGAACAAAATTAAGTAATCTTATCTCTCCTCTTAAGGAACAAGAGAAAGAACAAAGACAAAAGTCAATAGAAGAAAGGAAATAATTAGAGTAGTAATGAAAGCAAAAGAAATTGAAAAACTAATTCAAGAAATTAATGAAACCAAATGATGTTTCTTTGAAAAAAATTAGACAAATTGGCAAGCATCTCATTAGATTTATAAAGAAAGGAAGAGAAAAAAATTCAAAGTAAGATTATAAATGAAATAAAAGCCATAACATGCTTCACAGAAAATCAGATAGTAAGAGAAAATTGAATATACCTATGCTAGTCAGTTCAGTAACATAGAAGAGATGGACAAATATTCCAAGTATAAAATCATCCAAGACTGAACAGAGAACAAACAAACAACATGACTAGGCATATACAAGTAAGGAAATTGAAATAATAATCCAAAACTGTTCTGAAAAACAAAAGTCCATGACTAGGACAATTGTATGAGTGAGTTCTACCAAACCTTTGAAGTGAGCTAATATCTATTTTGCTCAATTTCATCCAAAAAATTAAGAGAAAATACTTTCAACTCATTATATGAAAACATTACTCTATTACCAAAAGACAAAGACAACACGAAAAAAAGGAAATTCCAGACCAATTATACTAATGAACATACGTGTAAAATTCCTCAATAAAATATAAGCAATCTAAACCCAAAAATAATTTAAAAGATTTATACATAGTAACCAAGTTGGATTAATACCAGAGACACAAGATTGTTCAACATTCAAAAATAAGTAACGATACAGTACCTGTGAATACCCACATGGAAATTTCTCAAGAAAATAAAAATGGAAAATCCATTTTGCCCCATCAATGTCTCTATTAAGTTTGTCCTGATATTATTAAATGTCAAATATGAAAATTACATTCACATATATGCACAGAAGCATTGTTTACAATTGCCAAGTCATAGAATAAACACAAGTGCCCTTCATCAGATGAACAGAGAAATTGTAGAACACATACTCAATGGCAATTTAAACATTTGTGAAGAAAGATAAAACAGTTGTTTTGGGGATACAATGTTTGGATATTAAAGTGATTATGTTGAGAGAAATCAGTCAAAATTGAAAGATGTCCATCTTTGGACAGATATTTGTGAAATATACGTACCCAAAAAAAAAAAGTCCAGGACAGCTATATAAGCAAAGAATAGAAGGAATAAAACTTGAACTCAACATAAAGAAGATAATGATTACCAGAGGAACTAGGGGGGAAATGGAGGGGATAGGAGAGAAAGCAGATGGGATTTGGACACAGGTGGTTTAGTGGAGGGAAATAATAGTCAATATCCAAGTTTAGCTGTGTATTATGGAGATAATAGAAAGTTGTATTTTAATTGGTGATTTCAGTTCACTTATATTTAGAGTAATTATTGATATGCGATACTCTTTGCTCCCATTTTCTTCTTAATATGTGTGGGTCATTCTGTTTTTATATTCAGTTATGCGTGTATGTTCCACTCTTCTATTTAGATGTGTAAGCTCCTTTCAATATTTCTTGGAGGGGTGGTTCCTTGAGTGTCCTTGAGTTTCTGAAAAAGCCATTATTCCTCCCTCATATGTGAGGGAGAATCTTGAAAAATAATGCATTATAATTTTATGTATAATTTTATGTTTATTTGGAACTTCTTGTTTGTATTTCTTTTTCCAGAGCACTCTGATGTTATATGGATGAGGGCACTTTTTTAGACAATTGGTTTCTTTCCCATTTACAGTTTTCACTTGCTTTCTTTGTCTGAACTCTTGGAAGATTTACTACTATATGCCTTGGTGTCATTCTTGCTATATTTAGGTATTCCAGTGTACTTTTAGATTCTTGAATTTAATCATTCATTCCCATCTCTAGGTTTGGGAAGTTTTAATTCTGTTACTTAAACCATCTCTATTCCTTTTTCCCTCTCTATTCCCCCGGTATTCCTATAAATCTTATGTTGCCTTTTCTCATGTAGTGAGATAATTTGGAGTGTTTCTTCATTTTCTGTATTTCATTTCTCTTTCCTTCTCTACCCTTGTTCTTTTATATTTGAAAATTCATACACCACCTATCTTCTTTTACTTTATATATTTTGCTTCCTCGACGTTCTCCTGAATTTTTCATCTGTATTTTTGTTTTAATTCCAGAAACTGTTTGTATCTTAGTGTTTCATTTTTTCTCTTCAGCTCATTGATGGCATTTCTAAAGGTATTTGTTCATCTTTTTGAATTTCTTCTATTTCTTTGCATTTCTTCATCACTGCAGTTCTAAACTCTGCATCTGATAGGGAAAACATAGTTTTCATGTCTTTGAAGTTATTTTCTGGATATTTGTTTTGTGTGTTGTACTACTCCCTTGATGACTCACATTGCCCTTTTTTTTTTTTTTTTCTCTCTATTATTTTCTTTGGACCCAGCTGTTTTATGTAGGGGTATCAAATGAATGTGGTTTCTCCCATTTGGCTGGGGAGTGGGCCTCACTTGTCATGTTGTTAGCTCAAATGGCCTCTGGCTGCTCTAGCATCTTCCCTGTTGTGGGTCTACGATCTCACACAATATATTCTTGAATTTGGGTTGAAAAGCCTAGAACTATAACTGAAGAAATTTTGTTTCTAAGCACACTATATTTCTTATTCTAGTTTGTATTTTGCATACACATAGCAATAAATATGATGAGTAAGACATAATATATACAAGGTAGCAAATAGTGAGCTACTGTAAAGATCCAGATGAAAATAGAGGAAACCTAATATATAGATTCAATTGAAGGGAAAAAAACTTTTTTTGAACAGTTACATTGAGGAGAATATAATATCATGTAGAATAAATGCTAAATTGCTTCTGGATATGGCCTGCTAATATCTGACAAGGAGTTGAGGGTTAGGATGCAGCATGCTAGAGGTGCTACCCTGAACTTTCCACTCAGGCAAATCAGAAAGCAAACTCTACAGAAATCTTACTTTGAATTGCAATGTGCAATTTTATGACATGCATTTAATAAAAAATACTTAAGAAAATAATTTGTCAATTGTTTTCACTCTAAAAAGATTGTGATATGTGCTGAGCAGACATTGAAAAGGACAATAGTTTAACCATTGTAAATGCATATATAAAATTAAAGAGAATATAAACAAATTTCTGAAGAAAATGTAACTGTTAGAGCTAGTTTCATAGAAATGAAAACTTTCTATGTACATAACAAATTGATGATGAAAGAAGGAGTTAATGAACTTGAAAGGTTGAATTAACAACCAGAAGAACACATTGGAAAAAAGATTAAACAAAAATTAGTTCTTCTGCATTGTTGATGAGAGTAAATAATATTGCAATTACTTTAGGTATCAATTTGGTAGGTTCTTATTAAGCTGCTAAACATATCATTAACAAGTAAACTAGATATTATACTGCAAGATTTTTGTTCAAAATAAATGGGAATATTGGTTCACAAAAATACTTGCACATGTGTTTTCTATTTGTTTATAGATAACATAGATAATAAAAAATAAGCAGAAACAACCCACAGAATCATCAAATGAGTGAATAAATATATATCCATTATAAATATGTTCCCATTTCAAAATGCTACTCAGCAACAATAGAATATATCATTTATTGATACATCTCAAATACAGAAGAGTTTTTAAAAACATAGTAAACATGCAAGACAATTTTTAAGGAATACATGCAATATTGTTGCAATTATATGAATTTCTAGATTAGTATCTATATATAGTAATAATATTTTGGTGTGTGGTTGCTCAGCAGGGGATTAGTGGGAAGACTAACAATAAAGAAATTGAGGTAAGTACCGGGTGATGAAGTGCTTGTTCTTTCTTTTAACTTGGTTACTGATTGTATAGGTATTTTTCAAAGTCAAACTTAAGATTGAAAATCTGTGTATTACCTTACATTACATGTTACTTTTTTGTTGTTGTTGTTTTTAGAGACTAGCTCCTAGTTCTCACTATGTTGCACAGGGTTGTCTCAAACCCACAGACTCAAGTGATCTTTTGAGTTTATAAAGACTCAGCCTGTCAAGAAGCTGGAATTACAGACATGTGTCACCACATCTGGCTTTGCATGTTACTTCTACAATATAACAATTACATTCTATTTTTGGTTACTCAGAGTGGTAATTTAAACAAATGCATTAAAAATATATTCAGATGATATGTTTTTGAAAAAAATGCAATTTCCAGATAACAAAGGCCACATATTTACTATACAGTTAAAAGCATTTATTATGCTTTCATAACATATCAAGGAACAATTTAACTATAGTACTTTCATTTTTGAGAGTGTAAATATGTGACAACATACTGATATTTAATTGAATTGTTATAAAAAATAATCTAATATAAAATCAATTATTCAACTGTTGACTTAAAAACAAACCATCAAAAAGAAGGTAACATACATGTATCATTCATTTGAGGTACATTTATATATTTCGTTTCTAAAACATAATTACTGAGATTCACCATTATAAAATCCACAATTTGATATAAATTGAATGTCATCAAATGTTATTTATTTACAGTGCTGAATTACTGATTTTGCATTTGACTGACTAAACAAAAGGCATTGTGTGCATTCTAAAAACTGGAATTTTGAGGATATTTGACTGACAATCAGATATTTTTATTTGCCTCCTATCATGCTTATGTACTCAATCAAATATACTTTCCTTGTTGGAGGTATACAGCATTGATTGTGTGTAGTATTTTTGGCTTTGTTTTAATATGGGTTAAGAAAATACAAGAATCAAATACACGTGTTGCCTTTTCTGTTCAAAAGTTTCAAATTTTTGTTTATAAAGTTGTAATACATAAAGTTGATAGGGGTTAACAAATATTTTAGGAAAACAATTAATCTGTATGGATAGTTTTCATTTTTAAAATTTCTATCTGGTCAGGGGTTTCGAAATGAGAATATTTTTCAAACCCAGAGCTCTTGGAGCACAGGATGGTCACATTTCCCTAAAGAACTATATGGTACCTACTGAACTGCTGCATTGTGCTCATGGATTCAAAGATAAATTAGACAGTTTATCTTCACCCAAAGAGTACATACCATTGGAAACATCATCAAATTAATATGTTCTCTAGAATGATAGGAACCCAATAAAATGAAAATGGCAAGGAATAGGAAGGCATTAAAACTGGCATTTAGAATCAGACAATCTACAATTATGTAACATGGTCTATTCATAAAATGACTGTTTTGAAAAATTTGAAGCCAAGGATTGTGAGCTAGATATGCCATGACAGACTGTATATTAACTCGGGATTCATTTTTCAAAACACAGTATAACTAAAATAGGATGAGGAGAACTGAGGGAGAAAGAAAAATAAATTCTGAACAGAAAAAAAAGCAGAGATAAGAGCTAGAAAAAAAATGTTGATCCCCTTGACTAGCATTCCTTCCATAACTCAAAGAAAAAAAGATCATTCATTCTAGAAGAGATGGAGATAACATCACTAAAAGAATATTAACAAGTGGAAGCTTCAAATCAGGGGGATGTCTAATGTTTAGCTACAGAAGCAGCCATTTGGAAGCATGTGGTGGGGAAACACCTATTTCATGTGCCCAATAAGTTCTGGGAAGGAAGACGGGCTCAGTCATTATTTGCTATACCATCTGATGAAGAGTATCTGTGGGTAGTTGTCAGGAACCTGTGAGATCCCTAAAAGTATAAACAGAAATATAATTGTGCTTTTTTTGTTGTTACTATTTTCCTCCAAAATGAGGATAATGGTTCCTATCTGACTTATAAAATGATCTTACATGAAATGGCTAAGAATGTGTTTTCAAGAAACAATTTTTTCCTCAGATGCTAACCATTCATAAAAGTGAACAGATGATGTTAATCAAAGGTTCTTTAAAACATGTACAAATACAAACTGAGAAACATGGAACAAAAAACAGGAAACATAAATGACAAGTCAAGTCATAAGACAAGAGGTCAAATCCCCTCAAATGCAAGAAAACAGATGGTGTAAAATGTTAATTAGCCTCATCACAGAGACTGTCTGACCTCATGGTATCTAAGGGGAGAAAAAAGGGACAAGCTAAGTGTTTTGGGGGATTTTTAAATATTATCAAATGAAGCAATTATAAAGTAGGTTTATGAACTAATTATAAATTAATTGCTAAACTGTGAAGTTTCTTGAAAAATTTGAAGCAGGTGCACATCCCTGTGATACACACAAATAAACATGTATTTAATAAAATTAGCCATATTCACAAAAATATACTTGTTATTTTTTTTCTAAAGAAGATTCACAAATAGCTTTAAAAATGAACACTAAGAATTTATGTTCACCATTTGGTAGATAATTAATCTTAACATTCCACTCATTATGTTTTGAGAAGAATAAAAAGAAATAGACAATATGGTTTTTATAGCAATAATAACCCTATAAATAATTCATTCTCCTATTGTGTTTGACTAAAACAAGCTCTAAAAGATAAAATACTTTAGCAAAAAAGATTACTACAACTATTGGTAACAAAGAAAGTAAGAAGCATGTGCATTTCACAAATCCTTCTAGCAAAGGAGTCTAGATTCTGTGAGTCTAGATTCTGGAGAGATGTAGTCAGTCAAAGGCAGCATTTGCAAACTTGCTTATCACAGCTGTACTTGTGGTTTGGATTCTGTAACTTAATTAAATATTATGTAAATAGTGAAGTATTCAAGTACAAAAAGAGCATACTTATTTCTGTAAAAGAGAAAGTCAATGCTTTCGGTAAGCTTGCTAAAAGTTTATGAACTTTTAAAATAATTGATGATACTAGCTACATATTCTATAACTACAAAATATGACAGAGTTGTATTTATGCAGGATGAATCCATACTGATACTATTTATCCAAGGTAAATTCTTACTCTGCTTCCAGAAGAAATTTTAATCATAAAAGGCATAGCTTATGCCAAAACTGGATAACTGAGACTCCAGCAAAAACCAAAGAGGAATACAGAACTTTGTCATTAGTATATATTTTAATTAGATAGCAAATATATCAGTCTTTTATATTTAGTCAAATATAGACAAATTTTGTTGAATAAACTTTCTTTAAAAATATTTATTATAAGAAATAAGTAGCATTGAAAATGGGGAACAATTATTTCCTGCAAGTGTTTCATTTGTAACCTCAAAGAATACCTTAATCTCATCTATAAAAAGGATAAATTGAAATTTTACTGAAAGACATTATTGAAAAGTAATAAAAAGGTCCTGGCTTGTATTTTGATGATAAATTTAGATTTGTTCTTTTAATAAAATTACTTTCCGTGTTTATTTTTCTAATTTGTGCTGCCTTAGAAAGTCTCTATGACAGTCCTGTCCACTTATTCTAAGGATAACCATCAGAACTTTTATCAATAAAATGGCCTTGCTGAGATTACCACAGGTCAAGAGCTTGCTAACCAATCCTAACTGCGAGGCAAAAACATCTTTATAAGAAACAAATATATTTGTATTCACAAAGGAAGTAAATAGACAAGAACGTAGGTAAAGAGAGATTGTAGTTCCTGGAGAATGTGTCCTTTAATATTAAACTTCTCCCAGAGTAACAATTTCTGGCAACTCTCAAATAACATTACCAAGAAATCAAATGTCATCCAGACAAAATGTCTTTTAAACATTTCCACTTCCCTCAAGAAATGTTTAAATCCAGGTGACATTTGCAAACTTACTTTTGCAGTTTTTGTCTAATCTCTGAACTTTCAATTTCATTCTTCAGGTCCTCAAAGTTCTGAACATCAGACAAATTGCAGAAAACTCGAAAGTCAACATATGGCGGGATCCCGTGGTCTCGCCCCCTTTGGATGTTGGTGGCCACCAAATCCAGCGCCACAGAATGTGCAGAAGAGAATAGCTTCTCAGTCAGCTCCAGGTTGAGAAGTTGGGAAGGCACACGCAATTTAGCCGGCATACCAAAGAGCCCCCGAAGAAGGGGATCTATCCCCCCTTCCTGCATTATTCTGGAAGGTGAAAAGAAAGCTTTGTGCAGTGGAAGGTGGCCTTCGGGGATTTCACCGAAGGTATCATTCAGTCGATAAAGAACAGGATTGATTAATGTGTGGCCAAATCTGAAGGCTGCAGTAGCAAAAGAGTTAATGATCCCGGCATTGACATTGGGATCATAGCCCTGGTAATCCCGCAGCATCTTCATGCCGGGGTCCCCCAGGATCTTGGGTAGCCAGTGGCTGTATGTGATGTGCTGCACCTCAGCACCTACAATCTTCCTGGCTTCATGATACAGAGTATCTCCATCCCAGTGGGGGTTAAGTCTGGACAGCTCCGACGCCACCCGGTTATGTTCCCGAAACCAGAGGGTGTGCATGGCGGTGAGAGCCAGCTGCTCGTTGGCCCTGTGGTCCCCGGCCAGGAAACAGGGGCTGCTGCTGTCTTGGTCCTGTCCTGCACACTCGGTGGGTGGTCCTGGAGAAAAGGGCAAGAAAGGCTTTCCGGAAGGCACCCACAGTAAGCCTGTCTTCAGGAGTCCCCGAGGCTCCGAGTGGTCTCTGAGAATGAGGGATTCCCTCTCTGAGTTCCCGTAAACATTGGAGGCATCAATATAAGCTGTGAGCTGATTAATCTGTTCCCTGGCGTAGACTGAATTCATCACCAATGATGTTGTTCCGCTGCCACACACAGGGCTGGAGCGCGCAAAGAACATGCATGGTGCCTGGCTCCCCCGGGAGTCTGTGTGAGGAATGAAAATGGGGAAGCAAGGAGGATCGTTGGTACACACAGAACTGCAAGGCTGCCCATCAGAGAAGCGAGAAGTGCTCAACGCAGGCACTGTATGGTCTAAGTCATGGTCCAAAAACTGGCCCCACTGCATGAGCATGTGCGTGTACTTGTCGTCAGGGGTGACTGTCTCTGTGGCCACCAACTCTGTTGAGACCAGTCTGGGCGGCGGGAGGGGATTCTTATTGGAGAGGATATGACGGCCAAATCCACGGGGTAAGTTGAAGCCATTCTCATAAACAGGTTTCAGGATGCGCTGGAATGCCGTCTGAGACGCACCCCACATGGGGTGTTGGAGATTGTTGCACGTTCCATCCTGGGTCCGGTACTTTTGATGAAAACATATGTCAGAGCAGTTCGGCATTTGCCTATGGGCTGTGCAGCCAGATAAATTGGCAATGAGACTGAGGTAGAAGGAGGATACCAGGTCATTGTAGCGGAATTCTGAAAGACAGAACAGCTGGACCATGAGAAATGTTCTTTGCTGGGGAAGAGGCAACCTCAAACTTTAGGCGCTATGGAGATCAGGAAACTTTGGGTGAGTGAAAATCCTCATAATATCCAGCAGTATTTACTGTGTCAAAACAGAAAATCCTAAGCAAAGCAGAGAAGAATGGGCCATGTAACAATTTTCAAAAAGAGAACTGCTTGGTGGTATCTCTATAATGAGCAATAACTAACTGCTGGGATAAACAAAAAGAAAAAGGAATATGTTCCAGTTTCTAATTTCTACTTTAGTGTCATTACAAATATAATTGGGTATGGATTTGTTAATCCTCATTATAGGACAGTAATACTTTTCCCATTTCAGAATTCCTTTAGCTTCTATGTTTCTTCAGGAATGGGTCCACGCTGTACCAATGTGAATCATGTGAGTATCAACTCACATGATACTTGAATAGATTTAAGCAGTAACTTTCAAAGTGCTACCAGTTGTAATCCCTTCAGCAATGTTCTCCACCTTGGGGTGTCTTGGAGCCAATCTTTTAACAGATTTTAAATTGCAGCATCATACCAAAGCCACAAAGACTACTCATTGTCATGCCAGCTAAGAATTATTATTTCTATTTAATCGTCAGAAATAGAAACCAGTACTATTTGTCCTTCATCCTTGCAAACTAGCCCCTGACCGGACCTGATGTATCTCATTCTTGGACAGGTAGATTAATTTTTCTATATATAAAGATACAAATACTGAGTTCACTTTTAGGTCAAACTGTCCTGTTGGCAAAGGGCCGCTGACTTTACAAATAATAAAAGAGAAGCAGAATGCCATAGTAGTTTCCTATTGGGAGTGTTAAAATTCATCAAAACTTTAGATGAGAAGATGGAGTCAAAGAACTTGATCACATGAATTTATTAGACATACATCGGGTACAGCACAACAAAAAAACAAAACAACAAAAAAGCTGAATACACATTTTTCTCAAGTGGACATAGGTCACTCTCCAGGATTGAGCACATACCAAGTCACATTATAAACATCAACAAATCATACCAAGTACCTTTTCTGATTGCAAAAATATCAAACTAGAAATCACCAACAACAACAAAAAAAAATAAAGCCACCAGGCATGGCAGTGCACGCTTGTAAGCGACAGCCTATGGAGCGTGGCCGGGACTGGAGATCGCAGCTCGAGCGAGACCTGCCCAGGGCAACATAGTGAGACCTATTCCCCAAAAAAATAAGTTGGGTATGGTGGCATGCACCTGTAACCCCAGTTACCTGGGAAGCTGAGGTTGGGGATTGCTTGAGTCTGTGGTGCCCCAGGCAAAGCTTGCGGTTCCACAGGCAAAAATAGCGAGACCTCGTCTCAAAAAAAAAAAAAAAAAAAGAAAAATAAGTAAATCTCTGAAATATGTAGACTAACCAACATACTATTGAAAGAACACTTGCTTAATGAGGAAATCAAAGAAAAAATTAAGAAAATACATTGAGACAAATGATAAGGAGTACAGAATTTTCAAAACATGGTAGACACAGCAAAAGCAGCATTTAGAAAAAAGTATATAGAAATAAAGTACCACACTGAGAAATAAGAAAGAACCCAAATTAGTAATCTTGTCTCTCATAAAGTAGCTTGAAAAAAAAAGAATGAAAAAATACAAAATCAGTAGAAATAAATAAATTTTAAAAGTCAGGGCAGAAATAAATGAAATATCTTTACTTTTGAATCAAAGTTCTTATCAGAAACATATGCATTCATTTGGCAAGTGATGACTAAATTTATTTCCAAGTCACATGATGCTTTGTAGATGAAAACTGAGGGAGGCATCAGTTTGCTGTGGGTGTCCTTTAATAAAGAATACTTCCAGAAACTGACCTCTGTCCTCCAGATTCACAGTGAGTCCTTGTTTCACATGCTCCTGGATCAGCTGAAGTGTTTGTTCAAAAATCTCCCCTGCTCTTGCTCTCTCCACAGTAAATGGGTCTCGTGGATAACGAAACAGAGCCAACAGATCACTAGGGTTGCGAGGTTTTCTGCAAATAACAAAAGATGTTACTGTTTGCAAGGTAAACTGGCAAGTATCTGAATCACATGTATGCTGAGCAGCATTCCAGAATATAATCCCAGTCTTGAGAATGGAAGATTAGTCACCAGAATACAAGTTTTCCAAAGAGCTTTGACTCTTTCCACTTTCCTTAAAATGTTAGTAATAATGCTTAGTTCAAACAATATAGTATCAATTAGTCATTTAGATAATAGTTTTCGATAAAATCACCATTATGGTGGGGTTATAAGATTGTGGGATACAAGTATTTGTTCTAGGGAACTAATTAAACTCTCTGAAATAATGGTAGTCAGTCTGCAGTTCTTAGCACTTTATCTCTTTTTCTTCCCTTAAATTAAGTAGCCTGAAAATTCTCCCGCACCTTTAAAATCCTAGTTAGGCATTAGTGTCCTTATAAAGTCTGTGTGTGATAGCTCTGAGAGGTTCCTGTCTTCTCTACCTATGTATCTATTGTGAATACAAGAAGATGTGTTTAAATTGCAGTACTTAAGTTGCTGACATATTATCTTCTCTACTGAGGAAAGATTGTGTTAGGGATAGAATGGTGCCTTCTTCATCTTTGTATCTCAAGGACCAAGCCTACTGATTAAATATAGTAGTGTTTTGAACACATTTAAAAGATTAAATTAAGTATGAAAGTTGATTCCATGAAACTGGTTCTACTGAGATACTGAGTTAGTATGTAAGGACTATAATAATTACATATCATAGGTTAGTAATACTGACATTAGTCAAGTCCTTTTTATGCATTGGATACAATGAAACACTTTATCTCTATTATTCAATCCTCATAATAAGCACATCCAAGTTGTTGAAATTTCATATTCAAGAAACCTGAGGTACAAAGATGTCTGACAACTTCCCCAATGTCACCCTGATAGAAAGTAATAGAGTCAGAATCACAAAAAGTATATAGATTATATGACTGGGACAAAAGTTCATGATCACCACACAATATTGTTTATGAATAAACAGGAGCAATGTTTGATTATAACATTTTAAGGTTTTCCTTTCTTAACCACAGTTGTGAAGATTTGGTATATACTTTGTCTATGAAGATAAAAATTGTTTTCCTTAATTCATTCAAATACATCCTTCAGATCTGAAAGTAGAAGTTTTCTCTAGTCTAAGGATATTCTGACTCAAAACAAATTAAAATGCTACATATCCTTGCAAAAAAATTGTCACTGAGGTCTACCAGTTCATGATCAGACGTTCAACATGGCAATCCCACTCGATCCATTGATTGGTAGGAACACTGACTCTGACACCATCTGGTCAGTGTTGGCATGATAGACTCTAGGGCATGGTACCTATTTGGAAGCCATATTGACCCCATTTAGACTCGAATATGGATCTGTGACATAAACTACTACTTACAGGGAAGTTTCCCCATCTTTGAAGTTGACTGACAATAATGGGTAGCCTAGAGAGTGATACATGCACAAAGACTGAAGAGAACATACTTTAGTCAACTTCCTGTTGAAATTTATGGAGATTATAAAAACTAAGTAGAATTGAAATGAAAGCAATTTTGTAATAAAAGCAAAATAAATTCTTACTGTGAAAACAAATGTCTTCGTGTGGAGTTAATTGCACTGTCAACTCTTTGTACAGCATCAAGAATGGATGATTCAACAAAGTCATCACCAGCTTGTCTTCCCTCTATTGCTTTAAAAATCAATTCCATGATTACAAATATCAAACAAACCTCCAAGTTAGAAGCAATGTGGGAAAAATGTTATTACAGTAACTTCTAAGTAAATAAAATGTTATACTGTCTATATAGTACCATCCATTGCAGAGAGGTATGTTATTATTTTGAAATAAAATTTACTAACACTAACTGCATATTTGGGTACTTAAGGCATTCCTAAATATGCGTTTTTGAAAATATGTGGAACTATGTGAAATATTTTCCTTTGTATAACACTGATACAAATGAGATTCAAGAATGTTAGCAATTGATCATCTCAAGAAAGTTATAAAATGGATTTCTCTTCACCCATCTTGTTTCAACATTAAACAGAAGACAAAGTAAGTATCATGCCTCTATGGAGCAAGAATTGAATTCTCCATAAGAGTTCAGTGACTTATGTAGTTTCTATAGCTCTTTAACATGTAAGAATTCTGTCAACATGAATATTATAGACAAAGGAAACATAACATAGTGTTGATAATATTCAACATATCAAATCTTCTCCAAATGATAGTTCATGAAATTTAGCTTTTAAGGAAAAAAGTATTGAATGAAGCTTATCATAAATAAATATTTAAAACACTTGGCTTCAGAAATGTATTTAAGTACCTGATGCTAACAAAGCAAAGGAAACAAAGCAAATATAAAAAAAAATGGTACATCAAGCTAAAAATCTTATGCACAGTAAAAGAAACTATCTTTAAAAAAGTAAGTCCCCCCACTGAATGGCTAAATTATTGAAAAATAATAGCTACAACAAGGAGCTATTGTTTAAGATCTAAAAATAATTCATACAGTTCAACCAAAATGAAGAGCAGATGACCTAAATAGACACTTTGTCAAAGTGGATGTACAGACAATAAACAGGCACAAGAAAAATTTTCAACATTACTTATCTTCAGGTAAATGCAATCAAAACCACAATATGATACCATTTTATATCTGTAAGAATGACCCATATCATATATCATATCATATCATGACCCATATCATAAACACCAGAAACAACAAATACTGGCAAGGATGTGGAAACAGAGGAAACATCATAAAAATGTGGTATATATATATAATGGAAACAAAACAAATATGTAAAAGAATGAACTGTTGTCATTTGCAACTACATGGATGAAATTGGAGGGGATAATGATAAGTGAAATATGTTAGGGCAAATACAAATACCAGGAGGCTTTATTCATATGTCAAATGTAGGGAAACAAAGTAAACAAAAGCACAACCAAAAATATTTAGAAATCTGATTGACTATAGAATTGAAATTAGCATAGAGGCAGGGAGAGTATATAGAGGGCAAATTATAAAAGAGGTAGTATATATTATGGTAGAGGACTAAGGATATTTTGGTAAAGGGTGCAGTGTGACAACCTTTTATCTGAAGAGGTGTGAACCTAAGCCTCTGAATTCTATACATGTGCAAACCAATATTACCACAATAGAAAAATAATAAAAATAATATTTGTCATTTCATGGCCACAATATTGACTAGAAAGCTAGTATTGCTTTTCCTAATGTAAAATATTCGATTTACTATGGTGGTGAGAGAACTACAGTAGCTATACTGGAGGGTAGAAATCAAACACAATAAAAAAATTAACAAAGATGTAAGATAATAAGTAAAAATAAACAGACTAAGTAGGAAACCAATCAAAATTCAAGAATACTGATAAAACTGAGTATATCAATATAACTACATATATCTAGTTGTGATATGCCCCCCCCAAAAAAAGTAAGAATGATTACCTATTATTTAAACTTGGAATAAAGAGATTGAGATCAATCATATCAATCTATGCTAGTATATAAACTGATTTAATCATTTAATCAAGTTGTTACTTTTTTTTTCTAATTGTCCTGTTTTTCTCCTTCATTTGGGAAATTAAACTCAAGAATGCAACCATGTGCACTTATTCATGACAATTGTTATCAACCCTACAGTGCATGATATGCTACTGAAGGGTCTATTCTGGATTTGGAAGTAAAAATGAAGTTGTGTGATGGGATTGAGCTACCACATACACTGTTGTATTTAGATGCCCCATGCCAAAAGATTGTTTGCTGTGGCAGAAACATTTTGGGAAGTGATATTTCCACTTAGGAAAGTATCATTCAGCATGTTAGTTTGAACTTGATTTTTTGATAGCTTTGCTTTAACTATGCATAAAACAGGTTTGCTGGAATCATTGTACAAAATTTATAAGCATAGAAATTTAATATATTTTCTTTATCTTGATTCATTCACAAAATGGAACTAGTACGATCTGTTCAGAATACAATTGAAGCCTGCAATAGCAGTAAATGTAGTAGCACATAAAAGGACATTCAAAGGTCTTTGAAAAGTACATGTCACAATGCATGTGTAAGATGCCTTTCAAGGATTATTGTGTTCTAAGCAAGTAGGTAATATATCCTCACATAATATTCAACGGATACTATGCTGTCATATCATCTACTTCAATGTGACTTGCTATTTCTCTTATTAATAAGAACAATCGAGGGACATGAAAAGGAGAAAGTAACATAAATTATTTTATATGCAAATATTCTTTGAAATAATAAAGCCCTAACGGGCACAAATAAAAAATAATCATAAAAGTTATTCACAAAATCTTAAAAACACATTAAATATGCAGTAGTGTCATATGGAAAATATTCTTATTAAAATTGTCTCTCATTTTGATGCAATTTTAACTATGAACTTTTAAAAAAGTCTTAAGTTAAAATTATTCATTCATGTTCAGTATTGTTTTATTTAGTCTTGAGCAAATTGCAAGAAATATATAAACAAATTTCTGCAAAATAGCAATGTAGTATGTAAAGCAAACTCATTTTATTGGGACACGTTGGAATTACTCTTATCTATCTCAAAAAATATGTCAAGTAGTGGTAAAAATGATAGAATTATAAGAAAATTTGGTGTTTATTTTCTATATTTTATACAGAATTTTCCAGAGGTAGAGAGGGAACTAGATCATTTCCTTTGTTAAATTTTAAGGTAAATAAAAAGGGATTAATACCCCAGTAAGATTTCAAAATTAACACAGTGAGAATATCTGGTGAACACTTACTTTCATGCCTGCCCATGTTTTAGCTCCTTTGAGTTTAATAAAGTCAAAGGATAAATCTGGTCCTTTCAGGAAAGGGATGCTTACGTCAAATAAGCACCATCTTCTCCGGTGCCCACAGTGATCAAGGTTTGGCTCCAGCTGAGCCAGTTCTGGGGACAGAAACCAGAGGAGGGATACTGAAAAGAGACAGCTGGCTCCTACTGTTACTCTCACCACAAAATAAGTAGGTCTAAAGCTGAGTTTCTTTCACAATGGCCAACAGGTTTTAAGCATTCTTTATCTCATCCTCTCCTGTTAGAGAACACTAGCCAGATAACAACTCTCTAAATAGGTTTTATCACATTAAATCTTCCCCTTAAAAGAATGACCTTGACTACTGCTGACACTGACACTTATCCAGCACAAAAGTTGACATTAACGACTGCCTTTGTGATATAATTTTCCTTGAACAGCAATGAATCTGCCTTATTCATTATTTTGCATCATTAAATATGTAAATGAAATCTTGCAGGCTCCACTCTTTATAGGCTGAAAAAGGGAAACGCTTTTCTTTTTGGTTTTGGTGTTTAAGATACAACTTTTACTTCGATTATTTGTTTTAGAAAGTGTTCAAATCAGCTATTTTTAGAAGTGTTCACCTCAATATGCTCTGCTCTGTAATGCAGAGTGTTTTGAATTAAGCAATGAAATCCTTGGTGATAGAAAAGCTTCTGTTTTAACATAAGTCCTGCACCCTGTCTTAGTCAAAGAAGAAATTGTCATGTTCTAAACTGCTACTGGATCATAAAAGAATTAAATAAGCCAATTGATATAAATGGCAAATTATGTGACTATTGTATTTAAATTGAGTTTAATGTAGTAGGAAAAAATCCTCACTAAAAGTCTGCTAGCAAACTTTGTTCAATATTTGCTCATATTTATTCAATATGACTTGCTGAATGGAAAATACAGATAAGGTAGAAAATACTATAAGTTGGAAGATCATTTAGAAAATTATTACAGAAGTCTAAATAATGAAAGGATGAATTAACAAGGGGGGGAGGTATTGGAGAGAAGGGGAATAGAAAAGAAGCAATATCACCAAGGAAAAAGTGGTGAGCGGTTGTAGTGGGGAAAGGGAAGAAAATGGAAAAGGATCAGATGGTAGTTGGACTTTCTGTTTATACAAACATGGATGATTTAAAAGACCACCAGTGCATACGAGGACTTCAGATGACAATGAGGTGTTCAGGTTAGATTATGCTCAAGGTTAGTTTTAAGTTTTGGAATTCGTTTACTGTGGGTGAACCAAAGTGAAGTACCCACCAAGTAAATACCAACTATGGATATCAGAGAGGATAGCATTGTTTAAATTTATTTTTATACAACTAGAAAGTGTAGGCATGTTATTTATGATTTACAATTTTCATTCAATAAATTATGTATCACCATGTTAGCTTTTTCCATACATTATTAAAATGCGCCAACGTGTAGACACCCTAAAATCTACTATCTGACTATTTTTGTACATTTGATTTCTATCATAGAAACTCTGTGGTAGAAAGACATTTAAAAAGTGTGTTTTCATCTCTCTAAAAGATGAAATTGATTACATTTATAAGTAAGTAAGATCTCCAAGTAGCTAAGTCTGATAATAATAATAAGGTTCATGTCTACTATCACATACTTCCAATTGTTAATAAATATGTCTCATGTACTCAGGCTGAACTATTTTCATCAGTAAGACATGAGTCTTAGATTTCACACTACTTAGCAGTATGTCTATTAATATAGAGAGAGATGTGTATATGTGTGTGTATGATGTTAAAATAAATAATTTAAAAATATTTTTAATTACAGCATTTCCATGCTAAATATCTATACAAATAATTGTGTTTACATTTGCCAATATAAAATACATTAGGAACATCCTAAGAAGCAGAATAGGTTCCCAGTAAATTTAAATCCACTAAAACTATTAAAACTATTTCGTTTCTGAAGAGCTTTCTTAAACATTACAAATTATGAATTTTTTTGTTCTGCTATTATAAATGCTTTGCTTTGCATATCAGAAAATCTGGATTTGTTTTCCATATGATACTCAGAATTTGCTTAATTTGATTATTTTATATTACATTGGATTTCTTACATTTTTTATTCCCCAATTTGAATGGAAATTCAAAAGACTTTTCTCTTCATTCTATTATATAATTAGTGTAATGATCATATGCTCTAAGTGCCAAGAGGGGACACCAAAATTGGAAAATCCTGATAATTCCAGGACTATTCCCTTTAATTAGGATGACCTGGTAAATGAAAGTTTGTCATAACATGTTGCATAAGTGACAGTTTATATTGAGACAGTTTCCCTATTCTTATTTGGATTGTGTGAACACACATACACATACATAATACTAAGGTTATCTTAAATTTTGAATTTATTCAAATATTCAAATTTATAGCCTTATACTTTCTTCCATTACAAAAAGCAAACAATATTATGAAATTATAATTGATAATGTTTTACTAGAGAAGTTTCTTTTTCTTTGTAATCTATTGTTTTTATCTCTATCATCTGATTTCTGTAACCAACAGAGCAGAATATTTATAAACACCTCATTTTCATTTTAAAATTTGATAAATGCAATTTATCTGATTTTTTTGCTTTTACTGAATAAGCTAATTTTTAATCAGGCCTGTATTATCATAATCCTTTACAAATTTATAAGGACTGGTAAAAAATTGGCACATCAATTTTATGATATAACTTTTTTTCTAAGGTAACCAAAAGGAGGTAAAGTCCTAAAAGCCTATAATTCAGGGGGAAAAAAATCCTAAAAAAATTAGAAAGTTCAAAACAGCACAAAATATGCTTTAGATGAACTCATCTATTTCAACTACTGATATAGTAGTTAAAACTCTTAAATCCACCTGCAGGAAAAAAAAAACAACAACTTTGATGTCAACTCACATGTGGAGAGATGCTGTGCTTGTCTCCAAAGTTTCTTCCTAGTAGAATATATCCATCTATCATTATATTCTGTCTTTAATTTTTAACCAAAGATAAGGTTTAAGATCAGTCTACTCAAATCTACTTACAAATGGACTTTTTAACATCTACTATGACCTGATTCATTGAAAAAGGAAACTATTATAACATACAGTGTTGTAAACCAGTTACCTCAATAAAATTTTTTAAAAAGGAAAAAGAGTTTCCATCTTTTGTAAAGTTTTGATAAAGAATTTTTTTAAGTCATTATTTATGCTTTTGTAGCAAAGGGCTCCAACAATGCAACCAGATAAAATGTAAAGATAAAGTAAGAAGATGCCAATTTGTTGCCCAATAATAAATGTTTCCAAATATTTGGATGAGCTTATCTCAGGATCACACAGTTTAGCTGAAAGTTTGATTGACTTTTTATTTTATTCTAGGATAAAACACACTGGACCAGAGAAACTGGTACATACTGAATTTTAATTATCCTTAAATCTCTGGTGCAACATTTATTTGGTTATGAATACATCATATATATATATATATATATATATATCCATTTCTTAAAAATACACCATATATATTTGGAGATACTATTTTTGTTTTGTTTTGGTGTTTGATACCCATGGACATAATTTACACTGAAGATCTTAGATTAAAATAATAGCTTGTATGAACTATACTAACATATCTGACTAAAAGGAACATATGAAAGAGCCTTGGTAGTGAAGTGAATCAGAAGTAGAAACTATTCAAAGATGTGTAAATGCTTACCAATGACTGTGAGAAACATGGTGGCCACCATTGGGCCAAATGAATTGCGAGCCACACATTCATATCTTCCTTGGTCAGCTTGCCCCACATCATAGATGGTTAATGTGCCTCCACTACCAATATGGAATTTTCCACTTTTAGTGATCTGAACCCCTGCCTACAAAGAGAAAAGAGTTACCATCATCTTTACATTTTGCTTGACATTGGTTTTAATTTGTTCAGCAAATATATACAGAGTACCTATCAGGTGTCCCATACCAGATGACTTATTATATGAATATCAGAGGGTAGGAAAGAGGAAAGAGCTTTCCATTGAGGAGTGTATTCTCTCTCTTTCTTTCTCTTTCTCCTGTCTAGTTAAATAAATATGATACCCAAATGTTCAATGACATAATTAACATGATTATTTTGAAATCATCATTCCAATGAATGAAAACATACAATAATTCATTTTGTTTACCTCTAATAAAAGTATAAAATGAAAAATAAAATAAAAGCGAAATCTGATAGCAACAAAATGAAATCTGAAAAAAGAGAAAAATGCTCACAAATCAACCATTTAAAAATATCAGAATATTTTCACATTTCAATTTTCACTTTTATTTCTTCTTTATATGTATTTGTTTTTATAGTTACAAAGTTTTAATATACCAGTGTTTTCTATAATTAAAATTATACCCCAGAAGATAAAAATAATATTTTATTTTTAATACTATTAAAATATATTCACTTATAATTAATATGATTCATCTGTTTTTCATTATTATGCTTTTAATTGTTCTGTACCACTACAACATCTTCTTTTCAAAGATAATAACTGCCAAAGCTCTCAAGTCAGTCAACTTTACAGTGTACATATTTTGCTCAATCTCTGAACTAGTAGATACCCTTCAGTAAATTCTTTTTATCTGTTTAATTTAGGCAGTCTTGTTGGTTATACATCATATCCTAGTCCACACCCTTTCAAAATTTAAATTGAAAAGAACCATTGTACAGGTGAGATGTGATAGTGTCTGACAATATCTGGTGTACAGTCATCCTACCATCATTTTTTTATCATCATAAGTTACCTTTTAGAAATCATACTCAAACATTTTGCTCATGTGAATGTATGTTAAAGTATAGAAAGTAATGTCAAATAGTGTTTTAGATACAAACAAAATGTAGATTGTTACACTTCTCTTGATTAGTATAAATTGTTTGAAATACATAAAATTTAGAAAAATCATAAAAATATTCAGATTATTTATGAAAACATGTTACAGTTACAAAAAATATGATAGTTATACTAAAAGTTGAACACCCCCATATATGAGACCTTGTTAGTACATAGAAACAACAACAAAACTAGTGGTTTTAGAAAATACCTTTGCAAGCATTCTTATTTTTTATTTTGTTAAAATTTTTCTATAATGCTATTCAAGTGTATGCAGTAACATTTTTAAGAACACGGTAATTGAGTCAATAGTTTCATTTTGTTGAAAAATTTAAAGTGGAAGAAGCAATGAAAATGTGGAAGAAAATGGTTCAAAGAACCAAAGTAACATATGTATGTAGATAAGGAGCTATTTCTTTAAAGTTGTTCAAGTCTCAAATTACAGAATCACATTACTTCATGTTATTTTGCTTTGATATTAAGCTTTTCACTCTACTCATGTTACTGATCCACCTCAAAATTTTTAATTCAAAACTGTCTTTTGCTAGTTACTAAAATTTTTAATTTCCATACAACACAACAATTTTTTCCTTAGAGGAATTCAGTAATGCTAAGACACTTCACCAATCTACTCAAAGGAAGGTTAAACTTTATAAAATTCCTGAGGCAACATCAGATATAGCCACTTAGAAAAGGGTAGGTAGAGAGTGAACCTGCTTTTGTGTGATATTTTACAAAATCCACAACAGTAATAAACCAATAATAAAATCATTGTTCTGTCTTATTAAGTCAATACTTTTGTTAGTATCTTCAATATTACTGCATTTCTCATTAAAATTTTACCTTATTCCAAGTAATTATGGGCTGTGGCTCTCCTTGAACATGGCATGAAATGTTTACATTCTTTCCCACCTCTATACTTGTATCCCGAGGTAGTTGCGTAAAGACTGGGAGAGCTGTCGTTACAAACCAAAATAGTTAATATAACCATTAATACAACTATTGTCAATATGTGTCAGTCAAATCAAACCGAATATATCTAGGTAATATATAGAAACCTAATTTTATAAAAATAAAATTTTATAAAAATAAACTAAAATGAGAAAATATAAGACATCAAACCTATGGTAGTGGCAATTTGGATAGAAGACTGGAGGAAAGGAAGAGCAATATACAGAATCTTTTAACATATTTGCAAGAACGTGCTTCTTCAATTGAATTATGAAAGCAATGATTTTCCTTATTCTTTCTCAATATTTTTAAAGGTAAGAACAACTGCATTCTTAGGCAATTATTCCAAAGAAACAAATATTTAAGTTCACATGAAAACTTGTACATGAATACATGAATAGTTATAGCAGTTCTACTACTACTGTAAACAAAAATTAAAACCCAGGTGTCATTCAATAAGTGTATGACTGAAAACAGCAATACTTGTGTACCATGCAATACTACTCATTCCAGAAAGAATGACTGATAAATGATGTATTGAGCAAAAGCATTATTGATACACAATCTGGATGAGGAATCCCATGTGATTTTGTTGAATGAAGAAAAAAAATCCAAAATATTAGATATGCTTGATTCTATTTATCAATACTCTTGAATTTCAAGAGTATTATCAATACTCTTGAAATAATACTCTTCTATAGAAACAGAAAACAGATTAACAAGTACAGATCTCTCGTTCTCTGTGTGTGTCATTTCTTAAAATGAAAGGTGAAGTTGCAAAATTTCCAAAAATTTTAGCTAAAATAAATCAATTATTTACATATCCTATGTAAAGTCATAGGATACACTAAACTCAGGTTGGTAGCAAGCAGGTTGAAGCTGAGAGCAGGTGGTAAAAGGACACAACATACTTGATGATTATGCCTTCAGTTAAGTGACGAGTATGAGGTTTTCATCACATATTTCTTGATTTTTTATGACACATAAAAATATATGGTAAGATCAGAAATACATAAGATAAAATTAATTTGTCCTAAAGTGAGAATCTCATTTTGTTATATTCAAATTCTGCATTATATTTTAACACATATATTTTATTTTGCTGAGACTATGGTTTATAGAAATACTCAGTTATATGGAAATGCTTCAGTATACCAATAAATCTGTTAATGAGTATCTCTCCTGGCTCCAACAAAAAAAAAAAATTCAACAACCCACAATTTACATCATCTAGTTACTTTCACCTGTCATTACAGCTACTTAATACCAAATGTTTCCTATCATTTATTGTATTTTGAAATACTGAATATCAACACTATAAAACAAAATCTCCTCTTTCTACAACTCATTCATCCCTTCATTTTGTCCTAATCTAGGAAACTTCCTCTTCTTTCATGTTAGCCATCACGTCAGTTTTATTCTCTTCCTTTTCCAGTCATTATGCCAAAGTCTATCACCTCTATCACTTTCCTTCTCAAACTCCCAACTCTTTTACCCTATTGTTCAATTCAACATAATTCCGCTGTTTTCTTCTTACCTGTCACCCCCAAATATCTGCAGTGATCATAAGCCCTGGTTTGTCAGGGAAAACTGCTCTCTCCTGTCCTTTTTGACAACAATAAAAAAATAAATCTAAACATTTGTCACTCTTCAATTCTGTACTTCATCTCTCAGTATATCTTTTTCCTACAAAAACTGATAAGCTCCATAAAAAAAGAAGCCCATCAGACTATAAATTCCTCAAATTCTCGTACTCTATTTCATAGCTGTAACTCTATACAATCATCCTTACCTTCCAACATCTTTCAATGACTTTTTCTACATTAGTCATACACATATTTTGTGAGATATCATTTACTTTATTTCATTATATTGTGATAAAAATAACATGGTTTTTTAGTTATTAGTCAACAGATAAAATTTTAATTAAACAAGATCTAAATAAGCTCTAGAGATCTGCAGTATAATGTATCTGTAGCCAACAATAATGTACTATAATTTATTTACTAATATATTTTCTTACTAATTTAAGAAACATCATTCTTAAAATTAGATAATATGTCCATTGCAAATACATAGAAGGTAATTTTTTTATGTCATATGTAATTGATACAGTGTAGTGACACACTAGACTAAAAATTGTATGGGTGCCAAAATGCCCTGGTGGGTGGAGTTCGAAAGAACTACAAGAAAAAATGGGAAGCAGGAAGAAGGAGGCATATAAAAAGAGAAGAGCAAGAAGGAAAAAAAAGCAGAAAGGAGATGAGAATGGTGGGCTAAGAGAACAGACCCTCACTGCCTGGTCAAGGGAAGTCCCCTGGAAGAGTGAACTGGTGGTGGCAAGGAGCCACATAGTGGGAGAGTGGCCAGCAGAGACATAGTCAGTGTGAAGTTGGATGTCATAATGGCAGACTGGGGTTGACCAGGGGCTGCTGAGGCCTGTTAAATTTGGCCAGATGTCGCCAAAGGTAGGCCTGGTAAAGGTAGCACATGGTGCCACAGCAAGGCAGCAGATTTGGAAAGCTAATTTGTGCATCAGCAATTGTGGAAGAAATCTGAAAAGTCTTGGAGAAGCAGAGCAACTCAGAATGCTGAAGAAGAAGCAAAGAGAAGATGCTGGAGAAAGATTGGACTTAGTAGGAATGCCTATCTCTCAGATTTGGAGGGGCAAAAGGGCATCTACATGGATATGTGTTTGGGACCATTGAACTAAACCGTACTTGGGATGAAATAACTGGCCATTTGCAGCCTTAAGGGCTTTTCATTTTACTGGCTAATTTTCCTTGTTAATAAAACCCTGTTGTTTAAATTGGTTTGTGACTTTGGCAACTGCCGCACAGGTGTTGTGGATCTGGTAAAAAAGAAGCCACATTTTAAAAGGTGCTGCTTTTTTTCTGTGGCTTATTGGTTAACAGCTTTTGCCCCTTTAGACCTGATATTTCATAATGATCTTGCTGAAATTTTATTATTTCTGGTAGTCTAAATATTGATATTTTGGACTATGTGTAAGCAAACATATTGATAATAAAATTGTATCTGTCCCTTCTAAATTCATAATTTTAGTATCAATTTCTTTCCTTTTTGCACAGCTTGGGACCTTCATTAACAGCATGAATAAATGCCAGCTTTTTCCAATTTTAAATGGAAATTTCATCTTTGAAAAACAGTTTCCTTTTTCTTTCTGCTATACATCTGTAGGTTGGTAGCTTAACAAACTAGGCTATAGTTTTATTGAGACTTTTTAACTTGATTACTGGTATAGTGGTAAGATTTCATCTTACTAATAAAAATGATAAAATTAATCAAATGTTTTCTCTGTATCTATTAAAAATCAAAATGTGTACTCCATTAATCTATGACTATAAGTAAATATATATGTATAATAATTTGATGGAGATTACTCTAAATTATTTTCATTATATACTCTAAAAAGTTCTGAAATGTTCTTTTGCAATTTTCTGCAGTTCATGTTCTTAAAACATTTACATAATTTTTCTGCACATAAACTGTCATTTTTTTTACATTATTACATTATGTATCATGTGGTCATCACTATAAATCAAAAATCTGTATGTATTAAATTATGTTTACAAGAGGATTTAGTGTGTCTAAATATTAGTTATGGTTCTAATTACAATAGGTTTATTATGCATTTTATTATTTAATATGTTTTGGACTCCTCAGTTACGTTCTTTTTTCAAAATTTTCCTATTTTTTCTTCCTTTTGTTTCTTAGGTAAGTCCAACGATTTGTTTCTTCAAATTTCTATATGTGCTAGTGATGATAGCATAATTCCTTACTTGGCCATTCCTTTATTTAATGAAACCATATTGTTTTTCTATTAAGCAGGATTTTAGCAGTTAGTTCAGTAGATCAATTTTATTATAACCACATACATTAAATATAATACTATATAAACCTATTTCACTCAGAGTCTCTGAAGAGAATGACTTCATTTTTAGAATGCCTAGGTTAAAGAAATTACAAATAAGTAAAATACGAATTGTCAGCTATCCTCTAGGAGGAGAGGAAATGGAAATGGACTGATTCCATGTCTTATTTGAAGGTTGAAGAAGGACAGCCCCTTCATTAAATGACTGGGGAAACTGGACCACAACATGCAAAAAAATAAACCGAGATTAAACCCTCACACCTTGTACAAAAAATCAACTAAAAATGGGTAAAAGACTTGAATGTAAGATCTGAAACCATAAAATATATAGAGGATAACTTAGGAGACACCCTCCAGGAATTACACTTCAGAAATCCATTTCAGGACACATCTACAGCTGGCAAGAGAATGAAGGAATACACAAACAGCTGGGACTACATCAAACTAAAAAGTTTCTGTACAGCAAGAGAGGCCCAATCATTTGGGAGAAATTTTTGCCTTGCATACAAGTGATAAGGGGCTGATAACAAAGATATACAAAGAACTCACACAACCTAGCAAAAACAAGCAAAAGTTCAAGTTAAAAAATGGGGAGAAGAACTAAAAAGACACTTCTCCAAAGAGGAAATACAGATGGCCAATATGCATATGAAAGAATGCTCCACATCACTAATAATCAGGGAAATTAAATTCAAACCTAGACTGAGATACCATCTTACACCAGTAAGAATGACCCCTATTTTTAAAAAATGTACAAAAATGCGCAGATGTGGAGAAAAAGGAACACGCTTACACTGCTGGTGGGAGTGCAAACTGGTCCAGTCAACAATTGAAAATGGAACTGCTAATCCACCTAGCAGCCACACTACTGGGAATCTACCCAAAGGATACAAAAACACTCATTAATAAGAACACCTGCATTCACATGTTTATTGCAGCAATATTTACAATTGCCCAGATATGTAGACAACCCAAATGCCCCAAAACTGATAAATCACTGAAAAAGATGTATATTTCACAATGGAATATTATGTATCGGTCTAAGAAGACAACCTTATGTCATTTGCAGCAACATGGATGGTACTAGAAGGAATACTGTTAGCGGAAATCAGCCAGAAAGAAAATGAGAAACATAGGATGGTCCCACTTCTATGAGGAATTTAGGAAAACAAACAGACAAGAAAAATTTAAAACTTCCAACAGAACTGAAGTATAGTTCAAGGGAGGGGGAGGAGAGTAA